>JAOTOM010001316.1:2500-52500 GCA_034440615.1 Ashinkailepas kermadecensis
AGGGGACGTCACAGCGTCATGGCTTCACAGCAGCACGTCGAGGGGGCGTCACAGCGTCATGGCATTACAGCAGCACGTCGAGGGGGCGTCACAGCATCATGGCTTTACAGAAGCACGTCGAGGGGGCGTCACAGCGTCATGGCATTACAGAAGCGCGTCGAGGGGGCGTCACAGCGTCATGGAGTTACAGCAGCACGTCGAGGGGGCGTCACAGCGTCATGGCGTTACAGCAGCACGTCGAGGGGGCGTCACAGCATCATGGCTTTACAGAAGCACGTCGAGGGGGCGTCACAGCGTCATGGCGTTACAGCAGCACGTCGAGGGGGCGTCACAGCGTCATGGCGTTACAGCAGCACGTCGAGGGGGCGTCACAGCATCATGGCTTTACAGAAGCACATCGAGGCGGCGTCACAGCGTCATGGCGTTACAGCAGCACGTCGAGGGGGCGTCACAGCGTCATGGCTTTACAGCAGCACGTCGAGGGGGCGTCACAGCGTCATGGCATTACAGCAGCACGTCGAGGGGGCGTCACAGCATCATGGCTTTACAGAAGCACGTCGAGGGGCGTCACAGCGTCATGGCATTACAGAAGCGCGTCGAGGGGGCGTCACAGCGCCATGGCGTTACAGCAGCACGTCGAGGGGGCGTCACAGCGTCATGGCGTTACAGCAGCACGTCGAGGGGGCGTCACAGCATCATGGCTTTACAGAAGCACGTCGAGGGGGCGTCACAGCGCCATGGCGTTACAGCAGCACGTCGAGGGGGCGTCACAGCGTCATGGCTTTACAGCAGCACGTCGAGGGGGCGTTACAGCGTCATGGCTTTACAGCAGCACGTCGAGGGGGCGTCACAGCGTCATGGCTTTACAGCAGCACGTCGAGGGGGCGTCACAGCGTCATGGCTTTACAGCAGCACGTCGAGGGGGCGTCACAGCGTCATGGCTTTACAGCAGCACGTCGAGGGGGCGTCACAGCGCCATGGCGTTACAGCAGCACGTCGAGGGGGCGTGACTGATCATGTCAACGTGACGGAAAAAAATACATCACCACGGTGAACATCTTATGCGACTCATGATATGCATGGGCAGAGTAGTGGCCATTACAAGTTTCTATTTAATGAATGTGCAACACCGATATTCCGAAATAATTTTTGGTTCTGGGGTAAATGGACACTAGGAT
This sequence comes from Ashinkailepas kermadecensis, assembly GCA_034440615.1. Taxonomy (NCBI): domain Eukaryota; kingdom Metazoa; phylum Arthropoda; class Thecostraca; family Neolepadidae; genus Ashinkailepas; species Ashinkailepas kermadecensis. The sequence continues at coordinate 3,679 of JAOTOM010001316.1, forward strand.
CCCTGATATATGAATACATAAATAATAATGCAAATAAGAGCAATCTTATGTGTAGGCTGGTCTGTGTAGGCTAGTCTGTGTAGGCTAGTATGTGCAGACTAGTTTGTGCATACTAGTCTGTGCAGGCTAGTCTGTTCAGGCTAGTATGTGCAGGCTAGTCTGTGCAGGCTAGTCTGTGCAGGTTAATCTGCGCAGACTAGTTTCTGCAGACTAGTATGTGGAGGCTAGTCTAATTTTACGACTGGATGTTGGCTCAATTGTGAAGCTTGATAGCTCTGTAATTGTCGAACACTAACTTGTCACTCATCACTCATTCACTGTGCACGAGCTCCGAACACACCAGAGACGGGACCGTTATGCGTCACTTCGGAACACATAATTTGCCTGAACATGTCTTGGATTGGCAGAGTTTGGGTGGCCGACCCCTAAATTCCACTGGTGGCCATGTTCGGGAGCAACCGCAGTGCCTTTCCTCGGTCGACAAATGCCGGCGGTTCGTCTGGCCGGCTGCTCATGTTGGACCACTGCTCCGAAGGTCGCTGACCCAGTAGAGGTCTGAACGGCTGCCCCGAGGGCCGCTGACCCAGTACAGGTCTGGCCGGCTGCCCCGAGGGCCACTGACCCAGTACATGTCTGACCGGCTGCCTCGAGCGCCGCTGACCCAGTACAGGTCTGGCCGGCTGCCTCGAGGGCCGCTGACCCAGCACAGGTCTGACCGGCTGCCCCGAGGGCCGCTGACCCAGTACATGTCTGGCCGGCTGCTCCGAGGGCCACTGACCCAGTACAGGTCTGGCCGGTTGCCCCGAGGGCCGATGACCCAGTACAGGTCTGGCCGGCTGCCCCGAGGGCCGCTGACCCAGTACAGGTCTGGCCGGTTGCCCCGAGGGCCGCTGACCCAGCAGAGATCTGGCCGGCTGCCCCGAGGGCCGCTGACCCAGTACAGGTCTGGCCGGCTGCCCCGAGGGCCGCTGACCCAGTACAGGTCTGGCCGGCTGCCCCGAGGGCCGCTGACCCAGTACAGGTCTGGCCGGTTGCCTCGAGGGCCGATGACCCAGTACAGGTCTGGCCGGCTGCCTCGAGGGCCGCTGACCCAGTACATGTCTGGCCGGCCGCCTCGAGGGCCGCTGACCCAGTACAGGTCTGGCCGGCCGCCTCGAGGGCCGCTGACCCAGTACATGTCTGACCGGCTGCCTCGAGCGCCGCTGACCCAGTACAGGTCTGGCCGGCTGCCTCGAGGGCCGCTGACCCAGCACAGGTCTGACCGGCTGCCCCGAGGGCCGCTGACCCAGTACAGGTCTGGCCGGCTGCCCCGAGGGCCGCTGACCCAGTACATGTCTGACCGGCTGCCTCGAGCGCCGCTGACCCAGTACAGGTCTGGCCGGCTGCCCCGAGGGCCGCTGACCCAGTACAGGTCTGGCCGGCTGCCCCGAGGGCCGCTGACCCAGTACAGGTCTGGCCGGCTGCCCCGAGGGCCGCTGACCCAGTACAGGTCTGGCCGGCTGCCCCGAGGGCCACTGACCCAGTACAGGTCTGGCCGGCTGCCCCGAGGGCCACTGACCCAGTACAGGTCTGGCCGGCTGCCCCGAGGGCCACTGACCCAGTACAGGTCTGGCCGGTTGCCCCGAGGGCCGCTGACCCAGCAGAGATCTGACGACCGGCTGTCCCGAGGGCCGATGACCCAGTACAGGTCTGGCCGGTTGCCCCGAGGGCCGTTGACCCAGCAGAGATCTGACGACCGGCTGTCCCGAGGGCCGCTGGCACAGTACAGGCAGCCAGGCTCGCAGCCCATGTCCAACCGACAGCGAAACAATCGTCACCTCGCCCTCTCCCCCAGCCCATCCCCGCTGTTGGCTGACAGACTCAAGCTGGAAGCGGCGGCAAGGAGTGGAGCACGGTCGACTGATTGACTTGCCTTCTCCAGCAGGTTCTGCCAGCCTCCAGACGAAGGAAATGATGCGCCGACGGTGAACTGATAACGATAATTTAAATCTGGGCTGGCTTCACTAGGGTACTTTCTTTGTCAAAGACGATACTTTTTCACTCACAAACATGTCGCCCGAGATCAAATGGGGCATGCGCGGAGGAAATCAGGCCTGCATTGCGCACAAATTAGGATAAAACCCATGGGGTAACTTCCTCGTGCTTATTAGTAATCCTGGTATGCCGCAAGCATTCTCTTAGAAACTGTACCAATTTGGCATTATGGGCGACATTTTTTGCCAAAATAGTTATCTGGTTAAAAACACATACAAGAGATGCGACCACGGGACTTGAACAGAACAACCGAATTTACCAGACAAGCGGCTAAACCCATGTAATTACTACGCATCGGTACACCCAGGACCGCCGCATGGTTGGCCCACTGACAGGCTAACGGCAGTCTTCGAAAAGACATCGGATAACGGCCACACATCATTCATTTCGTATGTGCCACACGCCTGCCAATAGACCTGTACGTGTTGCCCACGATCGACCTGCGAGCAATGGGCACTGGGCACTGCGCACTGATCACCTGTCCTGGGAGCACTGGGCGCTGGGCACTGATCACCTGTCCTTGGAGCACTGAGCACTGAGTACCTGTCCTGGGAGCACTGAGCACTGGGCACTGAGCACCTGTACTGGGAGCACTGAGCACTGGGTACTGAGCACCTGTCCTGGGAGCACTGAGCACTGGGTACTGAGCACCTGTCCTGGGAGCACTGATCACTGGGCACTGAACACCTGCCAAGTGTTGAACCGGCCGCTGTGTTCACTGGCCCAGCCCGCTACTGTCGAGTCCCACCTGATCCCTTGTCGATATCACATTAAGTGTCAATGCTGCGATACGATTGGGCCGCCCGCACAGCAGCACCCTCGGTGAGGTGGGGTGGGGTGGGGTGGGGTGGGGTGGGGTGGGGTGGGGTGGGGTGTGGTGATATGAGGTGAGGTGAGGTGTGGTGGACTGCGCAGCGACGGCGTCACCATGACGGGTCAATACAGCTCCCTGCCCTGCCCGACCAAAGCCGGCCAGCCTGTGTGCATATGGTGTGCACGATGTGTGGCGATGGCACGTGGACCAGACCAGACCGGACTTGACTGAATGAAGTATCCAGCGGGGCAGTACAGCCGACAGGTGTCTGTGCGGTGGAACACGATGTCTCCAGCGGGGCAGTACAGCCGACAGGTGTCTGTGCGGTGGAACACGATGTCTCCAGTGGGGCAGTACAGCAGACAGCTGTCTGCTGCACTGTCGGCTGCAACGTCACCCAGCTGAGACGTTTTGGACCGTGCGTCATCTGAGCTGATACCTACACGTGAGGAAGCGGGACAAATGGCGATGTCGATGAGGGACATACACAGGCGTGTCGGCGTCACTTTGTCATTTGAACCGACAATTTTCCAGCAGGGTAAGCGTTTCGGAATTTTGCATCATACAATTTCACACTGAACGGTAAACATAGAGTAGATAACGCAAAATATATATATATATATATATATATATATATATATATATATATATATATATATATATATAACATGACTATTATGCTATAAGCAATACCTTTCCTGCCTTGATGATTATGTCCTCAAGTGGTATCCAGTCCTGCTATACCGTGCCTCGCACTCGCGGTCCGATATACATATTCTCACAGACGACTATCGTACAGTTCACAGGTAGAAAGCGCATACTTGGTATTATCCCCGCTGGCTGCTAATAGAAACTTGGAGTTTTTGTTGCCAAGTTGCATCAGAACTATTGACCCGCCCTGTCTCGGGGGTGACATTTTAAGTCCACCTCCCTAAAACTTGCCACGGACAGCGAAAGAACGGCGCACGGCAGCGCGCTGACATTTTGCGCACCTTGTCCCACATCAATTTGGCATGTGGTGTAAAAATATTGAAGCCAGGTCATCTACGGTCAACGAATTATTCAAGGTCAAGTGAGGTCACCTCCAAAAACGTTTAAATAGTCGTCACACTTTAATAGATAAAGATATTTGAATGAAACTTTCAGGGTTTACTTATCTTTAGGGATGGATCAAAACGCATCAAAGGAAACATTCAATTTTTTCGTTGTTTATGACGTAATCGTTTTGTATATTTACCAATTAAGGCGAAAATCGAAGACATTCTGGCTTAAGTAAGCACTTTGGTTGGGGAAAGTTGAATTAAAACAACGTTTTGCGGTCCGCTCTACCCAATAGAGAAAGAGAAATTCAAGAACAAAATTTACTCAAAATTTTGAAAACTTAGTCATTTTGGAAGAGGAAAAATATTGGAATATGGTCGATTTCGTCCTCCTTTTCTGACTCCAAATAATTCTAATCTCCCCAGAATGGAATTCCCAGAGCGAAAAACATTATGTCAATCGTGATCCCGTAGACACCCTAGTAATGTCACTTTTTGGGGATGCTATCTTAGGGGTGGTTTCGGGCCTTACTCGTCGAGCGCTTTCCGATGCCACAACTTTCGTTTTCGTGCATCGCTTAATTTGAAAATTAGAGGGGATATAAAATGTTCCCCTCCCCCGAGGCAGGGTGTGAGGATCTCACCGGAACCACCCGCGGGTTACGACAAGGATAAAGCGGTCCCAGAACTGTCTACGTGTTATCGTACACCATAGCAACAGCCACAGAAACACATCGTTGCTGTCCGACCTGGAGCCCAGCGTACTGGCACCGCCAGCGTCTATAACCGATCACCTCAAGGATGAATACCCGTAGCACTTCCACTGGCCACTTACCTCTTCCGTCCCATCTCACGGCTCATCACGATGGGCGAAGCGGTCACCCTCCCGTCCCATCTCTCGTCACATCACGGTGGGCTAAGCAGTCACACTCCCGTCATATCTCACGTTACATCACGGTGGGTTAAGTGGTCACCCTTCCGTCGTATCTCACGTCACATGACGATGGATTAAGCGATCACCCTCTCGTCGTATCTCTTGTCACATCACGGTCGGTTAAACTGTTACCCTGTTGCTCCATTATACATTCCCCTATTGGACGGGAGCACTATGGGCCAGAACGGCCTGAAAAGTGACACACCACTTAATTTTCAAAGTGCATACATAAAAAGTCGTTTTCGAGGGTGGTTATCAACGTAGAAACTGATTCTAGCGACCGTTTTCTGTGTCTGATGCAATTTGGTGAAATATTGTCACAGTTCATATGTCATGTAAAAGCGTGCGGTGCGAGTCATTTGGCAACTATGCAGCATATCTTCTCGTACATTTGCAAATACGATGAACTCGGAAATATCATTGGAGAGTTTGTAATAATAGTAAGCACTCAGTAACATGTAACATATATTCGGCGTCATCTATCGGTGAAAATCAAAGATTATGCAAAACAAAAACAAAACAATGAAAACAAGGCAAAACCAAACGCCCTCACTGAAGTCTGAGTCACTAATGTTTTCATCTGCGACGGCTTGCAGCAGGCTCCAAGCGTCTGAGGTCAAGAACCTCGTACCCCGGGCTGCGGCTTGAAAACGCTGATTTGCGGCGGAGGAGCTGATGAGCGGGTCACTGCTCAACATGGTGAACGCCACAGTGAAGTGGCGACGCACACGGCGACGCACACGACGCACACGGTGAAGACCATTTGCCGATGCACCCTTCACGCTGACATCTTGCTTTAGCCACTCTTCATTAACTTTGATGAAAATTTTATAGCGCCGACTGGATTTGACCCATTTAACTTTCAGTTGGACTATAAAGGTACTTACATCTCGGTTGCAACGGGTCGGTCCGACTGGCTCTATACCTCGCTCCCTGAGGAAAACCGAAATATTCTGCACTGTTGATTGCTTCAGACCGCCATTCTGATACATATACTCAAATGCCGCTTTCCTGGACATTACTGATTAAATATAGGGGAGACCGGGTATAGTTGATAAACGAAATCGTTGATACAACATTTTATCCAAAAGCATAAAGTCGGTTGCCATGGTTACCACAGATGTTGCTACTGACATTCTCTTCTCTCGGCGAAAACAAGCTCAAGTCCTTTCGTCCCTCGGCTGCCGAATGGTGACGATGTGGCACATTTTTGGAGCGAAAGTAAAATTTAGGCTTGGCGTAGGTGTAGCTATGTCCTCGCTACTCTTCCAAAGTGGAGAGCTATTTTGAGTTTCGCCAAAATTGTATCAACTAGACCCGGTCTCCCCTATCATTATCAGAACATTTCGAAAATAAAACTGAACTATATAATAAGGATGGTTAGGGTTATACACCAATGATACCTGAATGTTACAATCATGACAGAAATTATTATTCGACAGATTAATACGCTTAATGAAGGAGGGACGAGTAGTCTAGGGGCAAGTTGCCCGCTTCACAATCGAAAGATTGTGGGTTTGAGCCTCACCTGTGGCTACTCTTCGCCCGCGATCAATCGGCGTGAGAGATTGGCGACGCTACATGACTGAACGGTCGACGTGTCGTAAAACAAATAACCACCACACCTAATGAAGGCTTGGTATGCCCTAACTATAAATAAAATTAATATTTATTGACCAACATAGATGGCGCTGTTCAGAACATCACTCTGGTTCAAGCCAGTTTATTCCTGTTAGCGCAAAAAAGCGCAACAGCATACATTCGAGACTTGCAGCCAAAGTATGTATCTACTCTATGAAATCAAAATCAGCGTGTAGGTTGATTAATATTTTGTTATCCCTAATATGCTCATCGTTATATATTATCTGCATCGTTTGTTACTTGCCAACACTAGATTGCCTGCAGAGAGTTGCTGGATTGGTCAAATCCTTCATTTCTACTCCTAATCTACTCCTAATCTACTCCTCATGATCTGAGCAATTCGATGATATGAAAAATTATTGGATACGAGCCTTGGAAGAAGAATGAGAATACTTAGGACCTGAAAATGAAATTGCGAGTTTGCAACGACACCAATAAAATCGTAATAATAGTATGACTTGCTGCGATATATATGGACATGGGTGCTGGTATATCGAAGATACAGCACTGTTCTCGAACGCTAGGAACATTTTGCAGACGATCTACGGTAAAACTGTCGAGTTTTGACGAACTTCGAAATTCGAGTAAGTGTCACTTTTTAAGCCATTCTGGCCCATAGTGGAGCGATGTGAGCAGTACCTACCTATCATACGTTCACCTATCGGACGGGCGATGTGAACAGTACCCGCCTATCATACGTTCACCTATCGGACGGGCGATGTGAACGGTACCTACCCATCATACGTTCACCTATCGGACTGGCGATGTGAACAGTACCTACCTATCATACGTTCACCTATCGGACGGGCGATGTGAACAGTACCTACCTATCATACGTTCACCTATCGGACGGACGGGCGATGTGAACAGTACCTACCTATCATACGTTCACCTATCGGACGGGCGATGTGAGCGGTACCCGCCTATCATGCGTTCATTTATCACGTAAGTCGGAGACGCAAGCCGGATAGTTCAGAAGTGTTTGCTTACAACACCGTGACATTTATTGTGACAAGTGAAAATATGAAATGTAGAGCTAATGTTTAAGGAGAATAAAAGACAAAGTGATACATGTCTATATTTGCTTGTCCTTTCCTACTTAGAGGTACATGGACTGGACTAGATATAAGGTAGCGTATCTACTAGTTTGTTTTCTTCTATTTGCATAACTATCCACGTTGCAATTGTAATATGTGTTACGCACGCATACACGCACACACGCACGAACGCGCACGCACGGTTGCCAATTGCGTATGTCAGTACGAGCAAAATACGAACATATCGACAAGACGCGTCGAACATGTTATACGTCATTTCCTTGTTTTATTCTCCTCGCCTCTCATATCCCTCTTTCACCTTGCAGAGTAACGGAGCAAGTGATCATAGCGACGCCCACCACCACGGAAGAGCACCACGCTGATTGCCCAGCGAGGCATGACGTCACGGCCGTTTAGTTAGACCGAAGACCGCAAACGGTTGCTTCTGGCACTGTCGCAAGGTCACCGCTCAAGGTCACGTCGCTGGCAGCCGCGCGACGCTGTCGACCGGACTTGCTGTGCCACTTGACGGAGAAGTGAATGTGATACGGCGGCAGACAGAAATACTGCGAGACGTACTCGACGCGCGGCCAGCTCGCCAGACCAGCCCCGATAGGAGCTTCCGAAACAGCCCCGATAGGAGGCGTTCATATCTGCTAATGTTCATACGTTCCAAATTAGAAGGTTAGGTAAGATAAGGAAAGGCAAGGTTAGGTCAGGTTAGGATTGGTGCTGCCATATTGTGATTGAAGCCCGTTCTTTCGACGGCAATTAGGCATTGCACATGGTGTACCCTGAGTACAGATAACGAACAATAAGAATATTCGCTCCATGCACTGAAATGGATCTAACACTTTTCTTGTACTTATTGGTACGGTATTGGCAGCACTATACAGGTGTCTACCAACGAGAAATACTCAGTCGCTCTGAACTTTTGTGAAACTTTTTCCATATAAATAGACCAAGAGTGATCCACAAATACCAAAGGAACTTGTATTTTTCGGAGGTCATTAGGAAATGGATTTCAAAATATCTTATTGACTTTTAAAGGAAAAACTACATGCATACCACACATCAAATATTCACTCACCGACCTTCTCAATTTCGAAATATTGGCATGTCATCAATAAGTTTTCTATATCCGCTGAAGTAACAATAAAGCAAATAGCTTTCATTCTTCTCGTACTTATGTGTCTGTGTTGGACCCTGTGGCAAGACAACAGTAGCACACCCTGCTGGGAGCAGCTGGAAATGAAACAATACACAACATGTACATACAACAGTGTACAACAATTTGCCGCCTCGGTAGCTCAGTTGGATAGAGTGCTGAACTGCACTGGTCTCCCCTGTCCTGGCAACACATGCTTCGAGTCGCTTCACGCGCTCGCATTTAGCCTCCGGCTGGGAGGGTCAGTTGGCAGCTGGCCCGATAAGGCAGGGAACGAGCTACCGGGCGGCCATGTCGGTGCATTGACGGCACGTTAAACTTTCGGTCAAAATTCTGCCATTGAACTGGAATTCATGGATCGGTTGGTGGGGCCAGGGTTCACGCAACAAGCTCTGCTTAGCAACAGGACCCTGGTTCATAAAGCCACCCCAGCAATAACTCGGATTAAATTTATTTATTAAAAAAAAACAGACAGACGAGAATAAGCACAACAACACAAAACGTTAACTTATCACTCTTTCAACGTCCGAGTAAATCCCGGCTTATCTGAACTTTCGAACGAACTCCCTTCAAACCGGTTGAGTGCCGTAAAGACATTGTTCTTTTCCAAATGGCCATCTTCTGTTTGAAATACTGCACTGAGATGTGTAAACCATACCTGAGTGAAGCGCCGGATATAGGCAGTAGGATTTGATTTCGCTCCTCCAATAAAGGTAAATTAGCTTACGAAAAGTGTCGCACTCAATTGCATTGTGAGATATGTTCGCCCACAAAACAAGAGTCGATCCTTTCATCCAGACCTGTCTTCAGTGGCTTGGCGTATCTCCAATCGCCGGTTCCCAAGACCGCTCCCTGTGAACCGGGTCGCACGCCTCTCCTGGATTGCCGTCGTCAGCCTGGGCTTCGCTCACTGCAGCTGGTTTTCCGGCGCCGGTGGTGGTGGTCACCGACTTTACGACGCGTCCACTGTTTTGGGTCACATTCCGTAGCCAATCTCTCGCGTCGATTGTTCACCGGCAAAGAGCAGCAACACGTGGCTCGAACCCACAACGTTTCGGTTGAACACGAGACCTTACCCCATAGACTACTCGCCTCCAATGTGTTTTCCGGCGGGACCTTTGCCACTGAGTTCGCGCCCCTTGTGTCCCAGTCGGTTGGTGCACAGTCGGCGCACCGGAGCACAGAGCAATTGCACAGAGGCAAACATCGGCGGCAATTGTCCCGGGGAGCAGGTGTAACGTCCCGGAACAGGTGCAACGTCCCGGAAAGCAGGTGTAACGTCCCCGGGAACAGGTGGGACGTCCCGGGGAACAGGTGCAACGTCCCCGAGGTACCGGGCAGCAGTACCGAGGGACCGGTATAACGTCCCGGGAACAGGTGCAACGTCCCCGAGGTACCGGGCAGCAGTACCGAGGGACCGGTATAACGTCCCGGGCAACAGGTGCAACGTCCCCGAGGTACCGGGCAGCAGTACCGAGGGACCGGAATAACGTCCCGGGAACAGGTACAACGTCCCCGATGAACAGGTGTAGCGTCCAGGAAACAGGTGCGACGTCCCCTGAAACAGGTGTAACGTCCCGAAGAAAAGGTGTAACGTCCAGAGAAACTGGTGCAACACCACGAGGGACTAGCGTAGCATCCCCTACGAGCGATTGATGTAGCATCCTCGAGAGGATCGGTGTAACATCCCCAGGGGCTGGTGTTGCATCTCGGGGGACCAGTGTGGTATTCCTGATGACTGACTTAACATCTCTAGGGGATCGACATAACGCCCAGAGGGATCATTACAGTGTGATGTCCCGGATGACCATTGTACGGCGCCCAACAAATGGACTGCGTAGCATCACGGAGGGCCCGTGTAACATCTCCGAATGCCAGTGTAGCGCTTCCAGAGGTCTATGGAACATCCCGGGAACTGGGGTAGCATCTCCGAGGGGCAATACAGTATCGCTCAGATACCGATGGTCGGCGACGCTTTTACTGAAGGACAATTGAGTGACTAAGTCACTGGGGGACAACAGGATGGCACCGTCCCTGGAGAGCCACAGGTGGTGAAGCCCTCGAGAGGCAGCTGGCTGGTAACACCAACGCAAGACTGCTGGAAGGCAGCGCCGCTGGAGGCAGTGAAGCTCCACCACTGCTCACAGCAGTGATGGAGAACGTCACGCAATAAGGAGATACACGAAGGAGGACAGGGTCATACTGTTTCTGATAATTGCAAAGTATGTGTGCAATCAATCCGAATGATGTAATTAGATAACAAGTTATGTGGTGAATATCGGGCACCTCGATTATACTGGCAGTGTTTCATCGTGACAACGCACAGCTCGTTGGCTATGCCTGTCGCATGCACATGAATGCTTGAACCGACATGCAGCACGTTGTAACCATATATTTCGCTGACGCTACTTGAGGTAGCACAATCATCTCGTTGCATTGGTGGTTATTATAGGAACAGTCTCCGAGCTGATCATATTCTGAAAACAATTCAAGGGGATGTTTGACAGCGGGAAGACAATATCACGGGATGGAGGGTCCGTCTGGGTTCTCTGACAGCGATAATTGATGCATTTCATTTGTTGTTCGCCTGGTATCGACGGCGGGAAGCAAGATGAATCAGCACTACAATGGAGAAGACAGCTGCGCCACGGTTACAAGTTGCTGCTGCGGCATGCAAGGAAATGAAAGGGGGAGACATCGAAATGCCAGTGTGGCCAAATGGAGACGTGTTCATGCCGTCGGCTATCCTCCCAAACTAGCATCACCCGCTTCAGTGGGCTGTAGACGGTACAATGGTACACAGACGGAAGAACGATGGGAGCCCAACTTACCTACCGACCCAATTTCAGGAAATACCCAAGCATGTCACCGACTTACGTTGCTCCACAGTCAACACTGTTCGTGTTCACTTATGGACCACGCTACCCATAAAGCTGACGAAACAGCAACACCATCAGTGACATATCGCGTGCACAAGGCTTATTACTCCTTCTCGACATTTGGCTCGGCGGTGGCTCAACGACATTGACCTACATCCACTGCCAGTGACCTCGTTACTCCACCAAACACGTCGTCTGCCCGATTTGTCCAGGTGGCCCACTTTTCATCTAACGATCACAGAAAAGCCGTGATCGCTGATGTTTGCTTCCTACAACTTGCATTAGCCTGCTTATCGACCTTTGCCAGCGGGGGTGCAAGTCCAGCTAGATACGACTTGGGACATTTTGTTCGTTTATGGTCTTTTGTCTGAAAGAACAATACGGACAGAGGTGGATTCGAACATATAGATGTAGATCCATGCTCGCAAAATTATGCTCCCTGACACTGTTCAAGCCCTACAATGCTAACTTCCAGAGGAGTTGCGAAGCCGCAAGCACCGCTGGCCGTCAGTCTTCCTCTGGCTATAATACCGTCTCCACACTCGTGTCCGCTGTGTGGTGACAATATCGAGCCTGGCTGAGCTGGATGACGGTCGACGAGTCGTCGATCTGAATGAGAGCGCTTTTGTCCACTTCTCCGAGGACGACATCACTCGCCAGCACAACCACACAGGTGAGTTCCATACATGTCCGGCGGTCGGCGGTAGGTCGGCTGTGTACATACGCCGCAGGCATCTCGCCCCATCTCCGGGAAAGTCTTGGCCGGGTGTTGACACCCGGCTATTGTATCACTCGACGTGTCGGCACCCGGCCACTGTACCACTCTATGTGTTGGCACCCGGCCACTGTATCACTCGACGTGTCGGCACCCGGCCACTGTACCACTCCAGCCGCTAATGTATCCCTCAGAGCGACCTCTCGGTCCCGGAGAATGGACGACTGGAAACGGCGTCGAGGCCGCTCGACCATCGGTGGCTGTGTCTGCTGAAAATGGAAGGCTCGCTCGACCATTGGTGGCTGTGTCTGCTGAAAATAGGAGGCCCGCTCGACCATCGGTGGCTGTGTCTGCTGAAAATGGGAGGCCCGCTCGACCATTGGTGGCTGTGCCTGCTCAAAATGGGAGCCCCGCTCGACCATCGGTGGCTGTGTCTGCTGAAAATGGGAGGCCCGCTCGACCATCGGTGGCTGTGTCTGCTGAAAATGGGAGGCCCGCTCGACCATCGGTGGCTGTGTCTGCTGAAAATGGGAGGCCCGCTCGACCATCGGTGGCTGTGTCTGCTGAAAATGGGAGGCCCGTGTCGACCGCTCAGCTCCGAGAGACGTGAGAGCGCGCCGAAAACGTCCGAACATCAATTGCGTCGAGAGCCACTCCACGACGAGAACTTCATTATCTGGAGGTCGCGCTGACGACAGCGACGCAACCGAGCGGAGAACGTCGCGTGAAATGGCACCGCGAGAGGAATGGTTTAGACCAGATCAGGCGGACTGGTCCGGAGCTCAAGGTCTGCCGGTTGTACCGGTCAGAAAGAGTTGTGTGGGTGGTGACTGCGCCCGAGGACACCTCCACGGTTCCAGTGCGGTGGTACAAACGGATATTGCATACATTTAGCCCACGGCCGGCAGCATGTTCAGGGCGGACTTCTACGTACAATGGGCAGGGGGTCATGCTAACTCTTAACCATTGCTTGGCCCTATTTCTACACTGGATGATATCAACTTCTACCAATACGGTGACTAGGCGCCAGCCTTGTGTATGCCAACCCCGATATATTTTGTATCAGGTGGGAGTGCATGATGATGCAGATGAACGACTCCGTACGTTAAATAATATGGACAAGCATGTATGTCCGGTGAGAACTATCGTTGTTTAGTCGATGCCACCGCCATCCCCGATTAATGCTCCTGGCCCAGCTGCATGGTCCGATGTGAGCTGAACACGTCGAAATACAGAGCAAGCTGCGCTCTTTCGAACGGCACGCTTAGTTTTTGCCAACGTGGTCCCGTTGCCTCGCAATTTGCCTACCCGTTACCCCGGACGGCAGCAGGATTCGTGTCGGACTACCTCAGTTACCCCGGACGGCAGCAGGATTATTGTCGGTCTACCCCAGTTACCCCGGACGGCATCAGGATTCTTGTCGGACTACCTCAGTTACCCCGGACGGCAGCATGATTATTGTCGGACTACCTCAGTTACCCCGGACGGCATCAGGATTATTGTCGGACTACCTCAGTTACCCCGGACGGCATCAGGATTCTTGTCGGACTACCTCAGTTACCCCGGACGGCAGCAGGATTCTTGTCGGGTTACCCCAGGTCACTTTCCAGTCCCACTATCGTTGGTGTCAATCAGGTTCCCACTACGACGGCATCAACAGCAATATATGTGGACACAATGTAGCGGGGTCCGGCAGCGAAGGGCATATTCATGATGCATATCGAATATCATTATCGGCTCTCCGTTGTTCTGCAACAATGCCAGATCTTCGGTTGGCATGTCAAACATTTATGCACATTGTACTTGCATGATGTATTGGTTGGTTATTGGTTTTGCGACACGTCGACCGTTGAGTCATGTAGCGTCGCCAATCTCTCACACCGATTGGTCGCGGGCGAAGAGTAGCGACAGGTGAGACTCGAACCCACAACCTTTCGATTGTGAGACGAGCATCTTACCCCTAGACCACTCGTCCCCTTGCATGATGTATTAAATGATGTGAGATACATGTGGGATGCTCGACCGTTACGACCTTTTGCCATTTGTCCGTGCTGCGCTAGTTTTCGTACATACTTGCGTCAGTAGATTACTCTGTAGGGCTCAATCCCATGTCCGTTCTACTTCGGAACCATCCAGTACCGATACGGAACCATTCCAGTACCGATACGGAACCATTCCAGTACCGATACGGAACCATTCCAGTACCGATACCAGGTGGGCTAACGATAAGAAAAACCAGAGAAGTGAAATATTCATGTTAGAGATCCCAAATGTGCATTATATTGCAGTCAAACATTCCTCCAGAAATCAAATCCATTTAAACGTGCTTTTATGACGTCGTTCACAACTGGGACAGTCCCTTTAATGTGCAGGCACACCATTCTGTTCGCGTTAGTCAACACACACAAGCACACACATACATACGCAAGCAGCACGCGCACGCACATGCACGCGCACGCACACACACGCACGCATGCACACGCACACATGCACGCACACGCACAAGAACACCATACCCGTTCACCACTGCCCACCCACTACCCACCCACCAGGTGACGGCTGACATCGCCTCATGGTAACAGGCCGACTAACTTCAAGACAGGAAGAGACGACTGACGGCGGCATTTCATACAAGCCCAAATTGGTATCGACAAGAGCTTCATCAGCCAGCGAGAGATGAATCGATGAGCGATCGATGGACGGTACAAGTAGTGTATCAGTTGGTTGAGGAGCTCCGGCTCATACTCGACACGGCGATGATCCGGCTCATACTTGACTGTACGGCGGAGGTCGAGAGTCTTCGATCAACCGCCAGCGGAAAATCAATGTAGCACGGATACTGGAAGGATGGGATGACATCCGCCCCTCACTCCTTTTTAAATACATGTCCCCAAAAACAAGAAATTGAGACATGCAATTTTTAGTCTATCCTCACTCAGAATCTCAGTACCTCGTCAAGAAAAGAAACGATAAAACCGGTTGCAAATTTCGGCAGTTGGCGCGTTCCACGACAGATCCACCAATGCACTTCATCCCATAAATTTTGGTTCAGACAAAATGTGTTTATATGGTAGTCTTTGGCTCTGAATACGGCTGTGCGAATTTTATCTCGATTCGGCCAACGGTTTTTGAGCTTTTTCCTCCGGCATTATTTGTAGGTCAACTAACATGGGTTGGTTTGGCGATGGATATCTCATCAATAAGAAGCAGAAAGTGTGGCAAATTATATATACATATATATATATATATATATATATATATATATATCTATATAAATACATATAAATATATATAAATATATATATATATAAATATATATACATATCTATAAATATATATATAAATATATATACATATCTATAAATGTATATATATATATATATATATATATATAAATATATATACATATCAATAAAAATATATACATATATATACATATATACATATACACATACACACATATACATATACACACATACATATACACACATATACATATATATATATACACATATACACAGATATACATATATATATATATATATATATATATATATATATATATATATATATATATATATATATGCATATACATACTATATATATATATATATATATATATATATATATATATATATATATATATATATATATATACATATACACATATACATATACACATATACATATACATATACATCCACATATACATATACATACACATATACATACATATACATACATACATATACATACATACATACATATATACATACACATACATACACACATACATACATATACATATACACATGCATATACACATGTATATACACATGTATATACACATACACATGCATATACACATGTATATACACATACACATGCATATACACATATACATATACACATGCAAGTGCATATACACATGCACATACACATGCACATGCACATGTACATGCACATGCACATGCACATGCACATGCACGTCTACACACACAGCGGACTGTCCACACAGCGGACACACACACACCACACACACCACACACACCACACACACACACACACACACACACACACACACACACACACACACACACACACACACACACACACACACACACACACACACACACACACACACACACACAGCGGACTGTCCACACACACAGCGGACTGTCCACACACACAGCGGACTGTCCACACACACACAGCGGACTGTCCACACACACAGCGGACTGTCCACACACACAGCGGACTGTCTCGCCGCATGTGTGGGAGAAGCCGTGCCAGCCGAGCGAGCGTCTGCTCGCCGGAGCCTGCAGCGGCCTGCAGCGCACTGCAGCGGCCTGCAGTGCGTGTGAGGGCCACTTCGCCGCAGACTGACCGCCACTTTCATCTATGATTTGGCCACCGTCAGAAGCTGCCTCCGGCCGCCCATCTCTTCCGCTGCGCCGCCGACTTCACGGAGTCACCCAGTCAAGTTCGGCGGGCGAGGGGGGGCGAGAGGACTCAAGTGGCGGTATCGACGCCAGCTATCGTGCCCGCGCTGCACACCTCGGCCTCACATGTGTGTCGTGGGCTCGATACGTGCACCAGCCGGATACGTGCACACAGACTACCGCCAGAAATACACCCGGCGACCACATACGGAGGTCACCGGGGTCACGTCCAGCGGCCGTTGACGAGTACGCTATGCCTCTGCTGCTGCCGACTTTCCCACCGACGTTCAGCTCGCGGGTCACAGCTGGAATCATCGCCCCTGGACTCTGCCAGTCGGCGCTACGCACTTCACCGTCACTATCGACAGGTGTCTCCTCTCACTGACAAGGCCCTAGATCAAGGACCGCGGCTGGTTCACGGAGAACGCACTGTTGCACGCGGATCATGTTGCCAAGCGGACCGACAGACTACCGCCGACCCCACCGCGCCAGGGGCAGAGTTCAGCACTGGTCGGAGCCAGCTTCCGGTGGTGACGACAGTTCTCCAGAGCTCCTGCCGAACCCGAAGCATCGGATGCAGAGTTCAGCCTAGGTCAGAGCGGTGGCGTAGCCAGGATTTGGTCCAGGGGGAGCGAACATCTGAGGTCCCCTCAAACATTTCCGAAACTCCTCGGATTTCAGGTAAGGGTCCTATGTACATATACATACATATATACACACATATATACATATCAGGGTTGTGAAACCCAAAAACCCACTACCCAGGGTTTTTGGGTTTTTGGGTTGGGTTTTTTGTGCAAAAACCCACGAAAACCCAAAGCATATAAATTGGCAATACTCGGAGGATAATCAGTGACGAATGATTCGCAAAAGAAATACACGCAAATGCACTTGAATTTTGGAAATTCCCGATGCAATGTTTGTTAGACCAGTTCCATGCATCAATCAGCATTATTGCCGGCTAGCAGCAATATGTACCTAATGGCCGCAAATTAATTAGGAACAGGCAGCGATGCGTGCCGTCTTGAGTCTATCGAGTCCAATCGAATACATCCAGGTGGGCAGCGCTTCGCGCCGCGCTTGCATGCGCTCGGATGCTCACCTGCTGGTCGCCGAGCGCCCGCCGCGTTTCGAAATCCGATCGGGATCTGCGCCCATGGAATGCCGCGTCTTCGTGCCGGCGCGGCGCGCTCCCTCGTCAACATGTAATAGTTTATAGTAGATGCTATTTACATAGGTGCGACGACCGCTAGGGGAAAAAGGCAATATTGTAAATATCAATAACTTGATATGTTTTCGGAAGCTTAAACAATTGCCAATATTATATTTTAAGGCGGAAAAATGAAAATACATATTTTAAGTACCTTTTTTGTGCCAGTCATAATATTACAAAACTTTTAGAACTCTTGGTGGCTTTCTGGCTGCAGATGGAGCTGTCAAACAAAACAAAGCATATATGCATTATATACATGTATATACATGTATATACATGTATATACATTTATACATGTATATACATGTATATACATGTATATACATGTATATACATGTATATACATGTATATACATGTATATACATGTATATACATATATATACATACATACATATATACATATATACATATATACATATATACATACATACATATACATATATACATATATGCATATATACATATATACATGTATACATGTATACATGTATACATGTATACATATATACATATATACATATATACATATATACATACATACATATATACATACATACATACATACATATATACATACATACATATATATGTGTATATATATATACATACATACATATATACATACATACATACATACATATATATGTATATATATATATCTATCTCTCTCTCTCTCTCTTAGGATATTACGCTGCTCCTTGGCCATACCGGTGACTTCTTCTTGCTAACTTTTCCAGCTCCCACCCTTCAAATGTGTTCCTTTGCGGGTGAAGGATTTGTGTAGAATAATGTATGGATCAATAAATTAGGGTTGCACAACGACCTTGAAGTTTCACGTCCACAGGCAATTTAGGCATAGTCTCATAGCACAGGCTACTGATCATCTTGAAGGGTTTGGATCATTGTGGTCATAGAATAAATGTTGGCATTCGGATCCCCCCCCCCTCACAATGAGAGTACTAGCCGCTCCTAGGATTAGGTGTCAGGATGGGGTATCGTTGATGCCACTCCACTCATCGTTGTCTGATCAGCGTAGATTTTCGGCTATTGACGATGTGCTGCGGCGTCAACTTGGAGGATGTACCGGAGTTGGTCCTCGTCCCAGGTGAGTAGCCTGTTGTACTCTTGAATGAGTGTCATTCCTCACTCCACACTGTCGTTGGTGACTTCATTGGACAATATCGTATGCCTTCAGGAAGTTCTCTCGTGAGTTCCAGGACTCTGGGGGTGCAGACAGGTATCCCATCGGAAGATTCACGCTCTCGAAGACGGTAAGTGTTCTTTTTGTCACAAAGTTTTCCAAACCGTGTCCCTGGATAGCTTCAGTTGTAATTGTCACTTGTTTGTGAGGATCTTCAGCTCCAGGTTGCTCGTTCAGGGCTTTTACCATCAAGCCCTTGGTAGGGTAGATGTCACGATGGGATAAAAAAATATGCCGGCTACTAGCTCTTCCGACAGATACAACTGCAGTGGTATATGTGCACTACACCAGTACACCAGTGCACTGGTGAGCACTGAATTTTGTTAAAGTGGCTTTAGACAGTGCTTCATCGATAACCTCGAAGACAGAGGGCTTTGAGAATGTTCAGGCCATTTCGAGGAGCAATTACGGGAAGAAGTGCCTCGATCCAAGACTACGCATGCACAGTAGCAACGAACAATGACATCCTACGCAGGCCCTGCTCCTCTCTTGGAGTCAACTTGAATTGTCCACGGAACATCCACACATTGAAGGAGTAAATTATCTTCGATATCCAGCGAGCATAATGCATGGGCCTAGGACAATTAAAGTGGACTCATCTAGGTGGAGTTCCTCCAAGAAAAAGCAATGAAAGCTCCAGAAATTCTCAGTAGTCGTCTCTCAGATCATGTCGCTCCGCCAAAGCCTTTTCAACCCAGGCAATCGATTTGGCTTCAGCCTCGTGGATGACTAATGCGACCTCATCATGGTCAGCACCAGTTTCAAGCAAGTTCTGGTCGACAAACTCCCATGTGGCCTGAAAACGTTTGAAAAGAAGCACCTCTGGGCCTTTGGTTGGTCCCATGGCTGTTGCATAAGCAGCTTCCACAATCAGTTCCATCACATGGTGCCTTCAGGCGAGGTAAAGGATATTATTTTCCAGTGTTTGTTGTATAGTTATGCATGCACCATCGCTACGACCTGTGTTGGAGGCCGTCGTATCAAATGTCATGCCACCAACTCTTTCGGCTATTCCCCACCCTTCTAAAGCTTCAATAACAGCCTTGGCTAGTTGCAGTTCAGTGCCATTCGGGATCTTGGCAACTTGGAGGAGCTAAGTGACTCCGCCGCCTAACACGAGGATGTGGAGTCGATTCACATGTCAACAACTGAGTTGTCAGATCCCTAAAAAGCTTACCGTCCCTGTGTACTATCAGTGGCACTTCAGCAGAAAACTCTGCTTTCAAGCAGGAAGCGAATTGCTGTCTATGCAACTGTCGCTGCCGCCGGATGGAGGATCGATTGATGCCGAGTTTGTCAACATTCTGCCCTAGAGAGCGAACAGTCTCTGCCAGTATGAACGTTGCCTTTCGGTCTGTCACTTTTGTCATGTCAAAAACCGCTGCATGAAATGGAGATACAATGTTCTTTCTCGCTCGTCGACGTTTGCAGGGACCAGGAGTGGCTCCCGCATTCACCCTCTTCATTGGACACATCTGGGCCACCGCTACTTTCCGTACTTGACGCCTCCACATGCACGCTTTCGAAAAAATGTTGAGGCCGTTTGTTGAGAACGAAGTTTCCTCTCCTCTTGTACCCTCCTTCGCTTGGAGGTGTGGCTTTCTCTGGTAGTCAGAGAGCGAGATTAGTCCACCGGATCCATATTTCCTCTGCAGCCTGGTTCTCTTTCGGCAAGTAGGAAATTTTGTCCTGAATGAGGATGGTCGATAGGGCGTCTGAAGTCTGCAGTATCACAGCTATCGCTGAGCTGTCTTTCTCGCAATCGCTGTAGCGACCGTAGCTGCTGTGGTAGTTTCGTTCAGGTCACTGGGACGGCTGTGGCCGCTTGGGCGGTCGTCACAGCTGGGACGGCCATCACCGCTAGGACGGCCGTAGCCACTGGGGCGACCGTGGCCACTGGGATAGCCGTCGCCGCTGCACACTGTGATAACTCTAGGGGAAAACAGTCAGGAATCACTACGGATAAATTACGCTAGTTACAGGGACGATTTTGGTCTTAATCAAAAGAATTTCAAATTTGGAACATATGGAGAGGCTCTATTGCCTTAAAGATTGCATAACCTAGGAATGTCAGAGGCCATACCTGCCAGAGGGAAGAGAACATTCCGCTCCCCCCATTTTGCTTGTGCCAAATATCTCAGGAACCAATTGAGGTAGAGAGCTTAAAATGTGCACACTTGAGTGTACACACATGAGCACCAAGAGTATCTTGGCTTAAAAGATGAACGCCCGGTCATGCATGGTGACATCATAATGACGTCTTAAGCAAAGTCCATAAGCGCGTATATGTTGGATAATTATTAGTCAGCGTTTGCTATGCGAGCATTTTGTATGGTACATGTGGCCTAATGATTGCTACGAAGAATATATCCAAAATATCCTCGTCCTAACTGACTGAAATTACGCCAAAATATACCCCTAAGATATGACTCAAAAATAGAATCGGTACATAAACGAGAGGGGTTGTTCCAGCCCTCTCTCCCCAGCTGACTCTGATGATACCAACAGATGACTGATGTCAGTTGAATAGACGGTATCTCTGACAATTCGGGCACGCAGTTGTCTTTCAATGACTTTGATG
This sequence comes from Ashinkailepas kermadecensis, assembly GCA_034440615.1. Classification (NCBI taxonomy): domain Eukaryota; kingdom Metazoa; phylum Arthropoda; class Thecostraca; family Neolepadidae; genus Ashinkailepas; species Ashinkailepas kermadecensis. The sequence goes on from JAOTOM010001316.1 coordinate 25,379, forward strand.
CTGTGAGTCGTCTTCGTGTCGCTGGTGATCAATATATAGTGAAGTTTGCCCTTGATTGTGTCGGTTCGTGGCATCTTGCGGACATGTCTGAGTCGGTACTCCCTGCTATGTTTATTCCGGCTCTCTTGCAACTCCTCACTGTACATGCCGATCGGAATAGACCGCATCACACTACAGTGGCACCGTCGATCAGGAGCGTGTGCACGGAGGCGGGCATGTGGAACCATGGATACGGCTGGACCATCGGCTGAGCTGTATCCATGGCATACCTATCGCACCGGTTGGGCTCGTATTTTTGCAGAGCAGCGATAATCACTGAAAGACGGATGACGAGACCCTCGTCGATCCCAGTGATTTCACTTAATACAGCTGGATCTCTGAAGGCACGTCGAGCCGTATTCTCGTCGTTAGACTTAACCGAATTATCCGCACGTGGCTGATCCACGACAAGACGCAGTCTCCCCCCTGGATTGCTGCTGTAATTTCTTCTTCCTTTATTTCACACGCATCTTTTTTTCCTTCGCCAGACACTGCCCACACTTTGACTTCCAAGTGGTAAGAAATGTAGAGAAGGCATTCAAGGCATCGAATCCAGGCATGCATAGTTGAGAGACAGAGCTGGCATGTACCCTCGCGGGCAGGCTGAGCCGGGGCGGCAGACAGATCATTCATCTGACGAGGTGTGCACCACAGATGATGCATGTCATGCTGCTGACGGTATTGGTCAGAACGTTCGTCACCTTGCCGTCAATCGTGGTGAGTTGAAGATTGCACGCCACTCTGAGACTGGTGCCGTCTGTTGCGGTGGCATAGGTCGGCCTCAGCAGACGTATCTCCGAGTCAACACTGTTGCGTTTTTTCTGGGAGGCCTCTGCTGTCTCGCGCTTGTTCTGGATCCGCAACGGCCGCAGAAGCGGGTTGGCCCGACGCAAGTACCACCTACCGTCAGTTACAAGGGCACCTGAGTGGTACAGGACGGATTTTGTTCTGCAGCTTCATCGCAGTCTCCAATCTGCTTACATACAGATTATGCTGTGATCCCGTCAGATCCCCATTTGACGTGAAGCACCGCCGAAGTGTAGGTGCTGGATGACCTCGACGGCTGGTTGGCAGGTGAATCTTGAGTCGGTGCGGGTGACAGACGGCAGGCATGACACCAGCCGCTGCATCGTATGACACAGGAGAGCCTGCAGAGTCACATCAGCTGATGTTTTGGTGAATTGCATACTGCTGGCTGCCGGATAGCACTCTATCTTGACCTCATGCACCATTCCATAGGCGGGCATCATTGGTCACTCGGTGGACCATCTGGTAGCCGTGCCTAGACAAGTCAGCTGACACACATTGCCATCGCCCGCTCTCCTGACAAGCACTCAGGTTGGTTCACTTTAGAGCTTCTGAGAGCCCGGCGAATCCTGCTCGGCCGATTCGGGGATGCCCCCACCCGACGCCGCACAAAAGCCACATCCTTCATGCCCTCAGCACGAGCACTTTGCCTGGCAGCCTCCACGAGCTGCAGAGAACTGTGCTGTTGAGCAACTCTTGAGGTTGCCTGACGCTGAGAACGGGCACTGAGCTCATCGTAGATTCTAGCCTGTCGTTCTCGCGCTCTCTCCACGGCTTCGTCATCATGGCCGGCCTCGTCTTCATCATCACTCACGACGTGGTCACCATGCTTCAGGGACACGGAGAACACATCGTCTCCCGAAGGATAAGTCGCACACTGACTTTTGAATTTGTCTTGGATTCGTTTACACCTAACTTTCCTATTAAGTTCTTCTCGATCAAATCGGTCGCCTTTTCATATCCACAATCGACGACTAACTCTGGAGAGGTTTCCTCCTGAATCAACTGCAAACTATAATTCAGCACATGATCATAATAGTTGCCACGCCCAAACGTCTTTGCACTGGTTAACCAATTCCAATTTGCTGAAGCGCACCTCAATGTTCACTGTACGACAATGTCTGACAAAACCAAACCACGCTGGCCCGACCCTTACAGGCAAAGACAGCTCCCCCGTGCACGAGGGAGCTGTCCTCCCATCTAGGCCGTGATTGGAAACGCTCAGTACGTGATCTATCTCGACTCGGTCGCCTCGTCGGTTAGGGGAGTTTTTATTGCATGGCGACCTCTGGATCAGGTCGCGGCGCCCGGTCAAGACCGACCGGTTTCCCCATCCGCCGGCGCGTCGCGGCGTCCGGCTCGGGCTTCCACGTGCCGCCCGTGCCGGCTACTGCACCGCACCGCGACCCGCCGGGATACAATTGATCACTATCGGTGTTGGGGCAGCTAGGTGCAGCTGAAACTTACGGTACATATAGTCAAAGGATCGCTGATTTCAATGATATTGATCTCAGGTTGTGCGCTGCTGTGCGTTTTTTAAACCCTTATTGGAACTTGAAGGTACTAATAAGTTGAACGACTATTGTAATGACTTATTGCTTGATCAAGGATAGCATATTGCGAACCGCTATATGACTTTTTGAATTGCTTAACGTAATGATAATATTCACAGCTATCGCTTCATATCTCACTTACCCAAGTTTTTAGAATACGTCATACCTTTATCAGTCGTTAAACTCCGACATTTGTATACATTTGCATAGTTTTTCTCCACACGTAATGTTGTCCATGTTCGTGGACTTGTTACTATGCCAAATCGAGTGCAATTTTTTTCTGGCCAGATTTTTCCTTGAGTTATCCCACTGTGTGCTCGGCGGCCGACATCGACATTCGGGAAATCGTCTGTGAACGGTGTTTCTTTGTGCTCAAGAAACAGCATGTGACGCATATTTAGTGTCGCAGCAGGTCGAGGCACTTTTTCAGGATGAATGTACATCACATCGGGACCGCTCAGACGAACCTTGCATATTTTGTTCCTGCTCATTAAGAGCTACCCCACCTCTCTTCACCCAGATTGCATTATCTGGCTTTTAGGGGACCTTCACAGTCCTCCACAGCACGTATGACTCTCAAGGACATTTCAGCTCCGAGGCGGGCCCTCAGCATTCCACGCACACATCGCCAGCTTTCAGGGACTCTCGTAGCTTTCAGAAGACCCCGATCCCTCAGGTGCCAATCCCAAAGCTCATAGGAATCCCAGTCCAGTACTATCTAGCTCTAATGGGCCCTATTCGTCCGTCAGGAGCTCTCCCCAACTTCCATGGTTAATACACAGTCATCGACAAACCTGTCTAGCTTTTAGGGGCCTCCTGCAGCTCCGAGACAGGCCTGTCAATTTCTCACAAACATCGCCAACTCTCGGAACTCTCCTTAGCTCTTAGGCGGCTCTGTCCAATCCATATGATCAACATGGTCGACGCGCCCTAAAGCCCCCCCTTAGCGTTCCTCGAAGCCTCAGGACCATAGTCCAGTCGGCTTTAGCTCTCAGGGGCCCTTTCAGTCCCAGAGAGCACTACGAGCTATCAATGGCATTCTAGCACTGAAACTGGCCCTCAGTATTCTTCATTATCATCGGTAGCCCTTAGGGACTCTCCTAATACCTCAGGGATTCTGTTCTTCTCATCGAGACCACTTCCCTCCCGGCCTTCTGGGCATCCAAATCCAGTCGGATCCTCACTAGCGATCAGTGACCATCTTCAATCGTCAGGGGCCCTCTCCAGCTGTTGAGGCCCTTCCCAGTCCTTGACAGTCTTTTTTGCTTCAAGGACTTTCTAGCTGAGACGGGCGCTGAGTATTCACCGCAACCATCGTTAAAGTCAGGGATTCTCCTTAGCTCTCACGGGGTCCTGTTAGCTACCAGGGGCCCTCTCAAACTGCTAGGGGCCTTTCCAGTTGTCCGCTTTTTAGTTTCAAGCACATTCTACGCTCTGAGGCTGGCCCTCAGGATTACTCACAGTAATCGCCAGCCCACAGATAATCTTCCTGGTACTCAGGGGTTCGTCCATTAGGGGTCGCTCTCAACATCAGGATAATCACAGTTCACTCTTCTCTTACCTCAGAGACCTTCTTCATCGATCAGGGTCTTCTGCTGTTAAAGGTCCATCACGGTCATCAATAGCCCTGTCTAGTTGTCATCTCGGGGGAATTTCAGCTCTGAGCTGGGCCCTGACTAGCCCTTGTCAGCTCTTAGGGGTCATGCTCATCAATCAGGGTCTATTTCGAACTTTGAAAGCATCCCAGCCATCTCTGGCTCTCAGGCACCCAATTTATGCCTCAGGGCCCTGAATGCCTTGTTTATTCCTCAGCTGTTAGGGGCCCTTTCAAGCCGAGATTGCTCTTTCCAACTGGCATTAACATTCCAGCTCTCCGGCGGGCCCTCTCTCGTCTTCACGGCTCTTGCCAGCCCTCATTGTGGACGTCTTCAGGTTCCAAGGGCCCTGTACACACACACTGTATTGAATGCGCATTAATTTATCCCCGAGTATATGTTTGCCCCTAGGTCTTGAGATGCCCTTGCGGTCCCCTGAAGGCGGTCGCCTGGAATCCATTCGGACTTGTCATATGTTTGTCCCTTGGATACCCCTCCATATGCCTAGAGGCCCTCTACGTAGCACCGGGAATCCTCCACTTTGGCCCCGACCGTCTCTGTAACTTGGGAGCCTCTTCTTCAGTGTGAGGCCCGCTGTCAGCTCTGAGCCCCTCTCCATCAGCGTGAGCCGAAGCCGATCCAGTGGCCCTGCACGCCTGACTCGGGGTGCCCTTCGTCGGCTCAGGGGCATTCTTTCACATCTCAAGGTACTCTCCGTCCGGCCGGAGGCCCTCTTTCAACAGCTTGAGCCCCCTATATCAGGTCAGGGACCCTTGTACGGCTTGAGCCCTATTCGACGGCTCAATAACCCTTTCTGACGGCTCGAAGTCATCTCCGGCAACTAGGGCCCCCTCTAGCGTCTCATGTGTCCTCTGAAGACCCAGGGCCTTTTCCGGCAGGCCAGGATCCCTTCCCAAAAGTTTGGGTCTCCATCAGGTCTGAGGCCATTTTTTCGGCTTGGGCCCCGCCGTCAGGTCAGGGGCCCTTCACAATGGCTCGGGGCCCCCTCCGTCGACTTGGAAGCACTTCACATTAGCCCAATCCAGGGCTCTCAACATCTTCCTGAGAGTACTCTCCGATGACTCGAGGCCCTCTGGGTCAGCCTGATACCCTTTCAGTCAGCCCGGAGGTCCAAGGCCCTTTACGTCGGCCCAGGGGGACCCCTGTGCCGATATCTTGAGGGATCCGCAAGGGCCCCTCAAGCCCTTGCGCTTCATCATGATTTGGATGGAATTGGGTGCTAGGCCTTGAGGGGCCGTTGCGGGTCCCTCAAGGTGGTCGCCTGGAAGGCCCCCTCGGACCCTTCAGGGGGCGGCTGCCCCCTTCACCCCCTGGCCACGCCACTAGGTCGGAGTCAGTTTCCAGTGGTGACGACAGTTTCCCGGAGTTCCTGCCGAGCGCCGTGGTATATTCGAAGCGTTAGAGCTTGTCCTTATGCGACTGCGGAGGAGCTCTGAGGGACCTTTGACGTTGAATATACTGCGCGTTGAAATGGATGAATGCATCAAGCGTTGAGCCACCTGTGATGGTGTATGGCATTACGAGTGACGATTTCCAACCAGGAAGACGCGATTCCACTGAAATTGCTGCGATATGATACAACTACGTGTAGGGTTACGCGGGTGAAACAACGATGTGCTTGAATGAAATGTCGTGGCAATGAAAATCCAATACAATGCTCGTAACTGATCACGAATCTATCCTAGTGCATTCCTATTGTATATAGTTCTTGAATTTAGCTGACTAAGACCTCGTACTTGTTTTCAATCTGGTTATGCCTTCAGCAAATTTACCGTCATGTGCTCTATTTATGCTGCAGACAGGTACGCATTTGTGAGCAATTTCCAGATCACTTGCATGTCACGGCGATAAGCCTTCAGATCGTCTCCTCGGCACACAACCACTGCTAAATCACCAGAACACCTTAATCTGCATGTACTAAAAGCTGTTTTCTTCTAGAAACCGATCAGCACCCACACGCACAGGGAGCCGGTGTTCCGACAGACGGCAGGACGGAGAGGTAAGTATCGGCACATCTAAACTATTACTGTTTGCGCAGTAGGCATCACAAACGTGTCTTTGAATTTCCTATCCATTTTATAACAGGGTAGGTAGAAATGTCGATGTTTCCGTGGTTCTCGATAACTAAAGCCTGGCTGGTGTCAGCTAACGACACTCCCAGGTAACGCAGCCCATCGGACAGTCCCGACTTCCAACACCCGGTACCACATCCGCATGGAACACTACGGCAACCATGCCTCGGTCGACCGCTGAACAATCACCCAGCGTCAACCGATGCCAACAAAACGCGATCCGCATCACTCCGGGCTGCTATCAGGTTGACCGTCGAGCTCTGCCTGGCGTGGAGCGCGCCGCCACGACCCTGACCGCCGAGATGGAACGCTTGGGGGAGCGCCAGACGCAACTGCCACGTCGCCGCTAAAAATATGCGGCCAGTGCGCGGACACAGCACAGACACATCACGGACACAGCACGGACACAGCACGGACACAGCGCAGACACAGCACGGACACAGCACGGATACAGCACAGACACAGCGTGGACACAGCACGGACACATCACACTTGGTGCCCAGCTTTCGGCGCTCTTCCCACAGCCGGAGAGCAACAGGACACATTGACGTTAGCTGGCAATGCAAGTGGGCCTGCTTTACTAGGTGGCATTCGATAGACGTGTAGCTCTCTGAGGCACAGCTAGCTTTGGGCTTCTTGTTACACACTATCGGTGTGGCAACCCACATGGAGTGTGCTGCAGCCCGTATGGTGTGTAACAGCCCACAGGGTGTGCAGCAGCCCATGGGGTGTGCATCAACTCATGGGGGTGCAGCAGCTCATGGGGTGTGTAGGCCGGATAACCGATCAACTTCGAAGAGAAACATTACATTGACCGTATGACCTTGCAAGTGGATAAATGCCTTGGAAACGGCTCTGATCGTAGCAGCTTTGAGACCACCCCTATATGCTTCAACTTCAGCGTAAAGAAAGGGATGGAATGAGGTGGAATTTGGTGGGCTGGGTTAGTATGAAGGGTAAGATAAACCCACTTGCTATGCAAAGTTCACCAACGTAACTGAAAAGTTTAAAAGTATTGAATGTTCGATACTTAATAATTACCCTTCATACTTTCATTTTCAATCGCTGAAGTGCCATCACTGCTCCGATTGCCTGACATATGTGATCTTCACTCACCAAGTGATTATCCATCTCCCGAACATGCTTAAATAGTGAAGGTCATTACAGGCATATGAAACCACATGCAATATAAGCTAATAAATACAGTAGGGGTTTATGAACATTCATAAGGTACGTGCAGTGATCAACCGAGCAGTTTAAATATAAAAATGGTGTCGTAGCAGGCAAAGTTCCGCTTGAATTGTCTCGTCTTGCACAGTGCTTGTCTACGGAGCAAACTCACTTGTGGATCCAGCAATGAAAGTTCCTCAGTGAGAGAAGAGACGAAAAATGAAGATAAAAGGAAGTGAAAGTGAAGGAGAAGGCCTCCCTTCCCAACGTTTTAGTTAGTTATTTGGGCTTTAGGGCGCATCGACTACATAGGTCATATAGCGCCTTCCCAGCGTTTTAAATATAACGAAAGAAATAAAGCCTCAGCGGTTCGAGATATTTGGTATCGTTGCACAACATTCGCCTATAGTTCCAAAGCATTCAAATCTACACATTTTTTCCGGAAAATTTTGTACAAGTGAATTGGCATGCTGTCACTATTGAATTGCCATGCTGTTCGTTATAAGTCCATGATGTGAATGGACTACTCACAATGTACTTCATACAGATATTACCTGATGTAATTTTGCGTCGCAAAATTACGCAAAACGTAATTTTGCGTCGCGTCGCAAGGCCACATGTGAAAAATGGAAAATTGTATTGGCAAAGGGGTGGGGTGAGGTGGCTGCCAAACCAGCCCTAGGTGTGCGCAACTACTTATGGCTGCCAGGCCAGCCCTAGGTGTGCGCAACTACCTATACGAAGAGCTGTGCTGCCGAACATGCCACTGCAACGGCCGTTGTCTGGATGCGGCTCTGGCACCAGCAGTGACCTGGGCCGAGTGACCGGAACCCACCGACCGCAGGCGCCCCGGGCCGTGGCGCCTGCGGTCGGTGGGTGGGTGGGTGGCAACACGTGAAGCCACGGGCCGTGGCGCCTGCGGTCGGTGGGTGGGTGGGTGGCAACACGTGAAGCCCCGGGCCGTGGCGCCTGCGGTCGGTGGGTGGGTGGGTGGCAACACGTGAAGCCACGGGCCGTGGCGCCTGCGGTCGGTCGGTGGGTGGGTGGCAACACGTGAAGCCACGGGCCGTGGCGCCTGCGGTCGGTCGGTGGGTGGGTGGCAACACGTGAAGCCCCGGGCCGTGGCGCCTGCGGTCGGTGGGTGGGTGGGTGGGTGGCAACACGTGAAGCCCCGGGCCGTGGCGCCTGCGGTCGGTGGGTGGGTGGGTGGGTGGCACCACGTGAAGCCACGGGCCGTGGCGCCTGCGGTCGGTGGGTGGGTGGGTGGCACCACGTGAAGCCACGGGCCGTGGCGCCTGCGGTCGGTCGGTGGGTGGGTGGCAACACGTGCTCAGACCGTGGACGAGCCTCGTCCAGGTCAGCACCGCGCTGCTGTCGTCTAGATCGGCTGTCGCGAGTCCGGAACTTGGCCCGTCCCCGGCCTGGTGAGCGGGGCAAAAACCTGTCGACCGCAGACAAGTCGGCCGCTGGCGTCGTGCTGCGCAGGCAAGGATTGGCTCTGCTGTCGGCCGCTGGTGAGGTGCCTTGGCCCTGGCGCGCTATTGTTGCTCATGATGCTTCATCAATACTATACAGATTCAGTCGCACATCGACACTAAACTGCAGTCAATCATACACGTCAAGTTTGAATCAGCTGACGGTTGTGCTCCAACACTTATTAGTTGACCGATCATAGGGTACAAACTATAAAATTGATAAAACTATGGAGAAAGCGAGAGGAGAGAGCGATATATATATATATATATATATATATATATATATATATATATATATATATATATATCAGAAAGAAGGAAGAAAGAAAGAGTGGGAGAAGGGGAGAGAGGGAGATAAACAAAAAGAAAGTATGAAAGGAATACAAAGTAAGGACACAAAGAAAGAAAGATATACCGAGGGGAGGCAGAGCGAGAGAGACGGAGTTCAGTGAGAGGGAGTTCATACGGTGTGCGAGAAGATGGTGCCCATGGAAACGGTGGGAGCATGAAGAAGCCAACGGCTGCGTGAAATGAGAGAATCAAATACTAGCATGTCAAAGCAGAGCCCACGACTTACTCCACACTCAGCTTCTACCGGTTCGCACATGAGCTCGAAGTAATCGCTTCCCATGACGCTCGAAAATGTTCACGCACAAATCAACAGTTCAGGCAGAACTTCACTCCGGAGTCCGCCAGCAGCCCTGCCGCGCCAGCCGAGGCCGAACTTGTCGGCGTGCGGTGGGCCAGTGTCCACCTTGCAACCACGGCCAACCTGACAACACGGTCAACCTGACACATCCGGACCGGCGAGCTGATGTCCTCCTCGGCACCTCACCTTTCGACACCTCGTCAGATCCGCGAAATGCATTGTCTCGACATTGTGTCCCACATGCTGCTGCACGTGGAACCCCGACGGATCCGAGAGGATCGGCTGGCAAAGGCATATCACTCCGATTGGACGCCTCCAGCACATGAGGCGATCAGGGAATGTGACCAGGGGTTAAGTGTTCCCGGACAAGTCGGTTTCCGACCGGTGACACGGTCACCGTGGGACGGCTGCCGGTTGACTGGACGGTGGTGGGACGCTGCTGGCGCCACGCCCAGGGGACGAGTGGTCTAGGGGTTGGCTGCTCGTCTCACAATCGAAAGATTGTGGGTTCGAATCTCACCTGTCGCTACTCTTCGCCCGCGACCAATCGGCGTGAGAGATTGGCGACGCTATATGACTGCAACGGTCGACGTGTCGTAAAACCAATAACCAACCAACCTGGCACTACGCCGCGCCGGCCAGAGGCCAGACCGCGCCGGCCGGCGGCCAGACCACGCCGCGTCGGCTGACCGGGAGGTGACGGCGGCGGCAGGACGCATCTGGCACTGTGCCGGCCCGCGGCCAGACCGCGCCGCGCCGGCCAGCCGGTCTGGCACAAAGCCCCGCCTGGCACCGGTGAAAGACTGCGACGGTGGCCGCTGTTGCTTACCGGAGAATCTCCCGACACGGGGGCCATAAATCCTCGGCGGTGCAATCCCCCCTCCCCCCTCCCTCGGCGCGTTCGAGCCGAGAATCTTTGGGCTTTAGGGTGCTTCGACCAGAGCCGAGAATCCGCGTAGCATGTGATACTCTGCAAGCAAAACGCTGCGACGGACTGTAGCCGGATTTCCGACGGCTTTTTGCTACCGGGCGCAGCTACGCAGCGGCCTGAACCCCTAGACCCACACCCAATCCAGCTCCAGCTACCACCCACCCTACCATCCCACAGGCAGCCAGCTCCCGGAGTTCGGCGCACCTCCCTCCTCAACGCCCCACCGATCCCCGCCTCCACCGCCCCTCGACTCCATCGCCCAAATGGTCTTCGGCTCCACCGCCCCTCCGACCCTCGACTCCATCGCCCAAATGGTCTTCGGCTCCACCGCCCCTCCGACCCTCGACTCCATCGCCCAAATGGTCTTCGGCTCCACCGTCCCACCGTCCCTCGACTCCATCGCCCACCACTTCTTCCCACGCCACTGCGGACCCGATTTCCTCCCACATCCACTCCACCGCAGACCTGGCCTTCTCTCACATCCCCAAACAGCGAACCCGGCCTCCTCCCACGCTCACCCCACTACGGACCCGGCTTCCTCCCTCCACCTTACCTCAGGCCTGGCCCACGCCCACCACCCCACCTCGGGCAAGGCCTCGCACATCCTTCCCGCCCCATCCCACCCCACCACCCTTCAGGCCCAGACCCGGTCTCCATTCCATTCCCACCGGTACCCTCATCCCCAACGGGACCTGGCCATACCCATCCGCCACACCGCTTCCAACCGGCCATGACCCTCCCCGCCATCCTGACGCCTTCCCACCACTCCCTTCCCCAGGCCCTCGGCCCCTGCACCATTCATCCGGCCGGCCCAAACCAAAGCCTAGCTTCAAGGCCACCGCAGCCTCCAAACAAACTCCCCACAAGCTCATGGCCATCTCAGCCTCCACACAAACCTCCCACAAGTCCACGCCCAACCCAGCCTCTACCCAGACCTCCCACAAACCCATGGCCACAGTATCCTGCCAGACCGACCTCCACGCCACCTCCTGCGCAGCCACCCAAACTCATCCCAGAAGCCCGTCTGAGGTCACCACCCAGACCAAACCCACCACACCTGCCAAGCCCGTCGAGCCGGAACCCACAACCCCAGACCAACGAATCCGGTCCGAACCTATCGCACCTCCCAAGCGCAAATCCCGCCACTACGCCACCCCATCACTTCCCAGAACCCGTGCGCCAAAATTCAGACTATCACCTCTGCCTGAGTCACCCCCCCCCCCTCTCCGTCCACCGGTTCCAACCCCTCCCCTCCCTCCAATACGACACCGACACCACCCGAGTATAGAAGCACCAACAGACACTGAACTCGTTCGGCAATGGAACTTGTTCTACAGTGGAAGACCGGTGGCATTTCAAGCAAGTTCATATAATTCAAATCAGAATTCTTGCAACAAAACCATTACTAGCCGCGCTCCAAGAAACTCACTTTCGAGACTCTAGGCGGTTTTACAGCGGCAATTTGCTCTCCTGTCTAGTTGCTTTTGATCCTCCCAGTTCATTCCTGGCTTCAACTAAAACATTCCAGACATGAACTAAAAAAGTACATCGGAGAACATTCAATATTAATACGAATTGGTTTCAATACATTTTCTCAGCGTTTTCGTTGATAAAAATTGTTGCTTGGTGGTGGGAATAAAAAGATTTTACACGGATTGCATTTAGTACAATTTTCCTTAAACCATTTTATATTCCGAAACCAATATCCCAATACACGGCAGGTAACAAATCAGTCGGTGCACGAGCGTCCTTCTCGTGGGGTGTGTTATTAATATTTATTAGTTGTGCGGTGTGAGCATGTCGGGAGTATCAAGTATGGATTTATAAACTTGGTTGACATCAATTAATAAATAAAATCGTGTCTTTTTGCAAGCTTTTTATCCCGCGTGATTATTTCAATTGTTTAAACTGGAGCTTTTTTAATCACTCCCGACGATGGCCCCTGGCCGAAACGTTGAGCAATAAAGTACAACCCTTATCGTTACTTTTGATGTCAACTCAGCACCTCCTGGTATATTGAAGGTCGTATATATATTTTATTTATACACAATGTCTAAAACCCAGGAGCATCTAAGAGCCATTCTTCGTGATATTAAACGACATCAATTAAGTATACTTTTGTTATCATTTTCTCTACTGTTGCTCAGGAAGCTGGCTTATAACCGCATTCTTCGCTAATTTAACCATAGCGCCAATTTGTCATCTGGCAGTCATTCGTCGGCTGCCAGATACAGTAGAGCTGAGTGCAGTCTCCACGTAAATCAGAAAGCGTATTGCAATTTACTGATGTTAGTAAGTTTAATTTTACTTATTTCAGCAGCGTCGATAGTAAAAGCTATTTCGCTATTTAAACTGATTTGAGAATTAGATTTGGTAGTCGCTTTTGATTTATGCGGATCATTATGCCAGGTCTTCTCCCTCTATCTTGTTCCTCAGACCACGTGACCTGAGAGCAAAAAGCCGCTGTAAAACCGCCTTCTGACTCCATTTGGAGCAAAATGCCAGGTTACACTTGGCCGGTTGCCCAGAGGTACAGCGGACGTAGATGAGCCGAATTGCCAAACACCGTACTAACCCCACTGGCAACCCCGCATGACATGCTTAGACTAACCCTCTACTAACAACTAACACGCGGCGGCCGGCGTGATAAGCGGTGTGGACAATTACTTCCTTGTCCGTACGGTAAAGACCTCTCGGTGGTCTTTGACAAGAGTAGGCTAATGCCGGCACGCTGGTAAAATCAACTTTCTCGTCACTTTCAAAATCACCCCCCCCCCCCGCACCAGCTACAAATTATCTTGCGGAGTAAAGCAAACTACAATCATTTGGACATCCGGGAGGCGTCTCTCACCCAGCCCCCGCCTTCAGCACCTAAAACACCACACACACTATAACGTACAATTCCCTTAACATAAATGTACACTTGCCTTAGCTTTGCTTGCAAAACACTCGCTTTAAAGGCGGCGCAAATGACCTTCATGGTCCGCAGGGGGCCACAGTCGGTGCATCACATGACACCGGGGGCCGCAGTCGGTGTACTACATGACACCGGGGGCCGCAGTCGGTGTACTACATGACACCGGGGGCCATACTATGGAATGGTTGGTTACTGGGTTTTACGACACGACGACCGTTGAGTCATGTGGCGTCGCCAATCTCCCACGCCGATTGCATGCTATGGAATGGATTTACCAGAAGGCTCATAGCGGGTACTGTTTGCCCACCTAGGCAATCAGTTACCGTGAAACAGGATGTCTGTTTGTACCTTAATGAGCACAGCCCGCGGCGATATTCGTGCCGCCTTGATGGCGTTTCTTTGTGATAGATCTCAAGGTACAAGCTGTGCACTTGCAACGGGAACAAAAAGGAAAACCATGGCTATTCTGACGATTTAACTGTGGATACCGTGCCCGACGTCCCTCACCTTCAGTGCGTCGACTTAACAGTTTAAAGCCATACATGGAGCTTATGACACGACAGTGGCGACCGTAACCATAGAAGCGCGAACCGTGGACGCACATATGGAGCTTATGACACGAACAGTGGACGTCGTAACCATGGGAAACGACACGAACAGTGGACGTCGTAACCATGGGAAACGACACGAACAGTGGACGTCGTAACCATGGGAAACGACACGAACAGCTTACGCCGTAACCATGGAGAATGGCGCGAACCGTGGACGCCGTAACAATGGAGAATGACACGAACAGTGGACGCCGTAACAATGGAGAATGACGCGAACAGTGGACGCCGTAACAATGGAGAATGACGCGAACATTGGACGCCGTAACAATGGAGAATGACGCGAATAGTGGACGCCGTAACAATGGAGAATGACGCGAACAGTGGACGCCGTAACTATAGGGAATGACACGAACAGCTTACGCCGTAACCACGGCGAATGACACCAACGGTGGACGCCGTAACAATGGAGAATGACGCGAACATTGGACGCCGTAACAATGGAGAATGACGCGAATAGTGGACGCCGTAACAATGGAGAATGACGCGAACAGTGGACGCCGTAACAATGGAGAATGACACGAACAGTGGACGCCGTAACAATGAAGAATGACGCGAACAGTGGACGCCGTAACAATGGAGAATGACGCGAACAGTGGACGCCGTAACTATAGGGAATGACACGAACAGCTTACGCCGTAACCATGGAGAATGACACGAACGGTGGACGCCGTAACAATGGGGAATGACGAACAGTGGACGCCGTAACTATAGAGGAAGACACGAACAGCGGACGCCGTAACAATGAAGAATAACACGAACAGTGCACGCCGAAACAATGAAGAATGACGCGAACAGTGGACGCCGTAGCAAAGGAGAATGACACCAACAGTGGACGCCGTAACAATGGAGAATGACACGAACAGTGGACGCCGTAACAATGGAGAATGACGCGAACAGTGCACGTTGTAACCATGGGGAATGGCCATGACCTTCAAATGGAAGACATTTGCGCATTTCCGCGCAGGTGAAAGTTGGTCGCGTCGACGTCATTGCAAAACACTCGCCAGGGAGTGCATCAACACGTTTTCTGGCTTATTGCGGTGGAAACGTTTCTACCAGTGGCATAGCCACGGATTTGTTTCTACACAAGATCAAACATCGAGCAGATACGTTGCGTTAAAAGGTAAACTTTCCCTAGTGCGGGATAGTATTCGTCAAGACGTGTTCCATCTATGGTGGAAGCCTATTGCTCATTGCAATGAGCTGAGAACTGATGCATTTCATCCTGACAGCATCCTTTAGCCTAATGGTAACTTGTAGTAGCGTATATATTTAATGTGAAAGTGCGAGTACATCAACGTAATTATACAACAGCATCTAATGCTTACGATGGAATTTCAGGAGACTTCAATGAGTTCCTTCAAAAGTTGAATCCTGGGTTACAAAGCATTATATGCACCCGGCGTGGTGGACTCTGGTTGAATAATTTCACACTTTGGAGTACGTGTGGATACCTTAACGTTCGTAGGGCGTCCCTGAGATTAACATACAATATATCTTCAGCTGCCCATAGCCTCTGGAACCAATATTTAAAAGTAACCCAATTTTTTTTCAAACTCACAGATGTCTTGAACCCACCTTTATTTCCTTTCCTCGCTGTCTACTTCTTCCACTATATAACTTCCAATGTAACTTACCGTATGTTATGGCCGAGGGTCCACTCGTTGGGTTTCTGAACCTTCTGCTAATTAGCTCTCGCGACCGTTGCTCGCATTTCGCGAACGTCTGTCCACTACCGCACGTCTGTGTCCACCGGTGTCCACAACGTCTGTCCACACGCCACTCGTGTCCCTCAGCCGCGGACTCGGCCCACACACGAGCCACAGCGAACCCACGAGCGCACACAGAGCGGACGCCCGCCCGCACAACAAGCGGCCGCCGCTGCACACTGAGTACAGCTCTGCGGCGCCGAGCCGAGGACACGAGCACCAGCCGGCCTTGGAGGCGGCGCGCGCGCGCGCACTCAGCTGGTGCTGCAGTGACGCGCGGCGGTGGGGAGGGGACGCAGGGTCAGCGAGGGTCAGCGACGGGCGGCTGTGAAGTGAGTCATTACTCAGGTGGTGCCGCCGCGTCATGGATAGCTGCCGCGGTGTCTGCGACAAAGGGACAAAGGTGTGGGGTGGCGGTCTCAGACGGAGACATCAGTCAAGGGTCATCCCTCTCAGACAGGGCAGGCTCGTCACAGGGGAGCCTCTCGGACAGGGCAGGCTCGTCACAGTGACTGGGTTGCTTACACCAGTGCTCTCGGTCTGTCTGTGATTACGTTTTCGTGGACGTCAGTGAAGCACCAGACGTCCAGTCGAGTAGTGTCACCAAGAGTTAGTTAATGCGGCTATATGTATGCACCGGCGAACCCGGCCACCGCGGGAACGAACAATGCATCATCGAAACGTTAAGGGCATACCACAAAACACAATTGTCTGACTGCTATTTGCCGGAACATCGGAATACTTCGTTCTCAGAATACTTTGAAGCACAAATACATTCAAATTCGTGGAGTTTTTTTTGCATCAGGTTTTACTTCTTGTCAGATGGGAACATAGGTATGCCTATGACATGGGTATTCCTATACCTAATACCAGGGCTGTCCGTGTACCAGGTGTGCCTAATGCTAGGTGTGCCATAGACCATGTGCCATGTCCGTGTACCTAATACCTATGCTAGAGTTTTCCTATACCTAATGCCTATGCCAGGGCTGTTCATGTACCTAATACCTGCATGTGCACCACAAAAAAGTTGCGATACAGATTCGGGGCTATCTATTGCTATTTTCCCCATTTCATTATATCGAGCCGACAGTGGAAGTACTTTAAACTACTGACGCTACCCCTAAGCAGCCCGAGTCCCTGAATTCCTATGTATATTTCGCAACATTTCGGACTCTTGCTAGAGGTTTTGAAAGATTGCTGTTGAGTTTCCCAGCCTTACAAAGTCAGATTCTTCTCTGAATGTACCTAAGTAGTCCAGATCAAGCAACAAAGTAAGGATTGTGTATGTTGGGGGTAGCTTCGTTTGCAGATAAATATAAATATATTATCATACACACATACACACATACACACACACACACGCACACGCACACGGACAAACACACACACACACACACACACGCACACGCACACGCACACGCACGCGCATGCGCACGCGCACACACACGCACACGACGCACACGCACACGCACACGCACACGCGCACGCACACGCACACGCACACGCGCACGCACACGCACACGCACACGCACACGCACACGCACACGCACACGCACACGCGCACACGCACACGCACACGCACACGCACACGCACACACACACACACACACACACACACACACACACACACACACACACACACACACATATATATATATATATATATATATATATATATATATATATGGCTGAAAATAACACTCATAGCAACAATAATAATAATACAGGATATTTCAGGCCCCAGGTGACTAAGGCACGGTGTCAACACTGCTGCACATATAATTATCTGGAGTACGATGCGGACGATGAGGCAACACAATATGGTACTCAATAAGGACTCAAAATGACGATGAATACCGACCAGCTGCCCAGCACAGCAGATATCAGCATAAGCAGCGTCCTACTCATGTTTCGGTCTGCTTTGCATCACGAGGTTAACTAGTTCTTGCTGCTTTTTGTCGAGAGACGCTACGGCTAATGATATCATTCAATACTTTTTGCCATTCTTGTAAACAGAGTTCGTTTGATTTTTGTTGAACAGTTTAATAGTCAACTGTTTATCATCCTTTTCTACTCATCCTTGCTTCCCTTCCATTATGTTTAAGGATCGTTTATTTGGTCATCTTCCTTGCTTGAGTAATTTCTGTTTGTTTGAGCCTTTCCGTGTGTTGCCTTTCTTAGTAAATGACTGTCTTTCTGCTGTGATAATATGCCCTCTGCTTGACCTCATGTTGCCATTCATATACAACATTTTTCCAACTTACCTCCTTAATGACTTTTCATCTGTTTTGTATGACGAGCTCATCTGATTACAGTGATACAATGTGTTGGGTACGTTGCCGGTTGACACCTCGTGTTGGGTACGTTGCCGGTTGACGCCTCGTATTGGGTACGTTGCCGGTTGACGCCTCGTGTTGCCGGTTGACACATCGTGTTGCTGGTTGACGCCTCGTATTGCCGGTTGACGTCTCGTATTGCCGGTTGACGTCTCGTATTGCCGGTTGACGTCTCGTATTGCCGGTTGACGTCTCGTGTTGCCGGTTGACGCCTCGTATTGCCGGTTGACGTTCGTATTGCCGGTTGACGCCTCGTATTGCCGGTTGACGTTCGTATTGCCGGTTGACGTCTCGTATTGCCGGTTGACGTCTCGTATTGCCGGTTGACGTCTCGTGTTGCCGGTTGACGCCTCGTATTGCCGGTTGACGCCTCGTATTGCCGGTTGACGTCTCGTATTGCCGGTTGACGTCTCGTATTGCCGGTTGACGTCTCGTTTGCCGGTTGACGTCTCGTATTGCCGGTTGACGTTCGTATTGCCGGTTGACGTCTCGTTTGCCGGTTGACGTCTCGTATTGCCGGTTGACGTCTCGTGTTGCCGGTTGACGCCTCGTATTGCCGGTTGACGCCTCGTATTGCCGGTTGACGTCTCGTATTGCCGGTTGACGTCTCGTATTGCCGGTTGACGTCTCGTATTGCCGGTTGACGTCTCGTGTTGCCGGTTGACGCCTCGTATTGCCGGTTGACGTCTCGTATTGCCGGTTGACGCCTCGTATTGCCGGTTGACGTCTCGTATTGCCGGTTGACGTCTCGTGTTGCCGGTTGACGTCTCGTATTGCCGGTTGACGTCTCGTATTGCCGGTTGACGCCTCGTGTTGGGTACGTTGCCGGTTGATGCCTCGTGTTGGGTACGTTGCCGGTTGACGTCTCGTATTGCCGGCCATTCACGTGTCTATTCATGTTTTCCTTCATTTCTACACGAATGTCGGTTTTTGTTGCTGTTGCTCACGTTGCTCACGAACACCTGTTTAGGTGTACATGATTCAGCATCGAATGTTTTCCATTTAGGGCAGTTTTTTAAGGCACACATATAAAGGCCCGGATAACGCTACCATTATACCGCTGCGGGCATTCACTGTGTGTAGGCATGGATTCCCCTCGGCATATCCACTTCCGACATATCGATGCTATATATACTGACCATCGGTATATATATATATACTGACATGCTATATATATAATGGCCATCGGTTCCATCTACATTAACATACACAAAGGTTATTTCCATCGTTGCTAAGTTTGCTCGCAAATTTCAATACTGATCTCTGATCAAGCAGTTTAGGAACTGCTAGAACCAAGGGACAAGGGACGAGAATGAGGAACGGACGAAAACTAAAGGACTTTAGTTTTGCTCAGATGGGTCACACCATGGACATAAAACAAACTGTCATCCTGCCCCATCCCACCCATTCGTATCGTGTCGAAAAACGTGACAGGAAACGCGACTTGCAATAATTTTGCGAATCTGCGTCCCTATACCGATTTTGCAATGTTGTACATAATGTGTGATGTATTAAAGATGTGCACACACCTTACACGCACACTTACACTACACTCTCCTCGACACCAACCTTCCCTCATCCTTCCGACTCTTCGACTCCCGCTGCACTCTACCTCATCACCCCTTCGGCGACTACATCTTCTCTCCAAGACCTCTAGACTTCTCTTCCGTCTTCCACACCCTCGACCCGGACTTCACATTCTTCATCTGCAACTTCACCTTCAAGCACTTACTCCTCTGCCTCTTCGTTCCTGACGCCTTCTTCTACAGTACGGTCAGTCCGGCGGTGCTGCCACCCCCCCCCCGGTCGCGACCCCCCCCCCCCCCCCACCAGCCAACTCCCTGTTTTCCCTCTAGTGCCTTCTGCACGATCTTTTCTATTCTTCCCTAATCGTGCTCCCTTCAAGCACAGTTTCCATCCTCTTTGTGTTTTCTTGAACTTTTCTGCCCTACTTTTACACCTGTCGGGCTTTCTTCACGCCCTTCAGCATTATCCGCCAGTGTAATTGTACCGTTGTTGTTATACACACCTGCCACCTGGAGGAAACCATCACCAAACACACAGGGGCGCCCCTTCACGCCGGACACATTCGATCAGGGGCGCTCCTCATCCAAGCTAACAATGTCATGGATGGTCTGATTCTCCTGACCATCAAAACCATCCTTCACACACCTGTCACCATCACACCAGGCACACACCTGAACACGTCCCAGGGCACCATCCTGGCCCCAGAGCTGGCCTGCGTGTCGGCGGAGGACCTGGCCCTCAAACTCGAGGACCAAGGCGTCTCCGCCGCCTACAGGCCACCCCCAGGCCGGGACGCACCAACAACCACCTCATAATCATCATCTTCACCTCACGCACACCTCCGGCCTACCTCAAGGCCGGATACATGAGGTACACGGTACAGCCACGCACACCCAAAACTGCCAGCGCTACGGCCACACCAGGGCGCGGAGGGGGGGGTGCCGCTCCAACATTCTGACCTGCGGTCGATGTGCCGGGCAACGCATCACCGACACATGCACCAGCGGCGAGCTGTGCTGCGCCGCCTGCGGGGACTCCCATGCGGCCTGGGACAGGGACTGCCCCACATGGGCGATGGAGCGGGAAGTCCTGCGCCTCGTCCATCTAGAGGGCTGGTCCCTGCCCCGGGCCAGGGCGTGGCTGGTCGACCCGCAGTCGGCGTGGTCTGCTCGCCGTCGTTCAGAGCCCGGCACACAGCAACACACACCACCGCCACCAACACACGAAGAATACCCGGCACTGCCAACAACCAAACCAAAACACACCAAGAACGCCGGCACACAAACGGAACAAACCAAACCGCAACACACCTCAACACCCACCGCTCGCAAGACACGACCACCAACACCAACAGCCACCACAGTCTTCCGCCAAGCAGAACAACCACCACCACCACTGCCAGCACGCCAACCAGCAACCACCCCACCCTCACAACCTCCACCACCACTGACCTACCAACCAACGTCACCATCACCACAAACATCACCTGCATCCGATGCATCGGCACCGCACCCACCTCACACCACAGACCAGGGCACGACAGGAACGGAAGACCACTCAGACACAGAACAATACTCCACCGACTCAGAACTCACAACACCCCTACGTTTGACTACACCTTCCTACAGACAGCGAAAACACCAGCTAAAAGTAGCAAATGACAACACTCACTTAAGAAGCCACTCACACGAGCCAACACCCACCAACAATGAACACCATACTTCAATGGAACACACACGGACTGATTAGACACTGGCATGAATTCAAACATTACGCATTACAAACAAACTACACAGCACTATGCATTCAAGAAACACACTTCAAACCCAACGATCCTTACCAATTCAACATTTCACAATACACACTACACAGGCAAGACACACACAACGCACACAGGTCAGGCGGTGTTTGCACATACATTAGGAACAGCACACCTCATCGCCTGATGCACTTCAACACCACAGCAGACATACTACTCACTGAAATACACATACATATACACATATACACATACATACATATACACATACATATATATACATACATACTACAATATATATATATATATATATATATATATATATATATATATATATATATATATATATATATATATATATATATATATATATATATATATATATATATATATATATATATATATATATATATATATATATGCACTGATATTGAAGGGGAACTGCTCAATCTATGCTGCTCACCACAGGGTGCGCGTGGTGATATTGAAGGGGAACTGCTCAATCTATGGTCTTACCGCAGGGTGCACGTGTCTTTGCACGCGTGCCCAATTGACGTCAGCAGCGACACGTGGCATCCATCCGGCGTATGACGCAACTGCGTGTACCAGTGCGCCTGCACTCAAACATCCGACCCACTCGCCCCGGCGACAGCCGAGAGCTGCTGGCCGGACCGGCCGCCGGCTGTGACCCGCAGCAAGTGTAGCGTCCCACTCCCAGGGTCACCGCCACGTTTCGGAGAAAGGCGTCGTTCAGCCACGTTCGTGACCCATCCACTAAATGCCTTTTGAGTGGAATGCTTCCCCAGTCTCACCAGGTGTCACAATCCATCCGTATCTCGGAAAAGGCGTCTCAGAGGACAACGTTCTTGGACAGATATGACAAATTTAATGACTTCAACACATGAAGATGGCATGTACTGAGTGCAGGTGGAAGGGGCGAATGCAGGGTGCACTGGGGGAATGTGTTCCCCCCTCCATGGAAGGTGGTGCCCCTCCGGCCGGGAAAAGGTGTCCCTCTGGGAAGGTCCGAGTTCAACCTTCCTCAAATTTGTTAGCCAGAGCCGTCCCTCCGAGGGCAAAAGTTGTCCCTCCGGAAGGTTTGACCTCCTATAATTTTTTTCCATCCAGAGGCACCCCTCCAGGTGCTTTCGAGGTGGTGCCCCTTCGGACATCCACCCCTCCCCCACCCACCCTCACCCCACATGGCAATTCCTAGATCCGTCCTTCATAAGAGCCACAAGACCCATCTGGGCTAAACCTATCAAGTAAAGATACTATAGGAAGAGGAAAACAGACATGGAACACTCCCAATCAGTGCCATATCCTGAGATGCATGTTTATGGCTGAAATGCATATCCATATGATATATCATTTGCAAAGTGAAATTTATCAAAGCGCATTATCAAACTATTAACCAGAATTGTTTTCATATATCAGCTATACAAAAAACCAATTCGGGTGAGGAATTCAATGTCCTATTGGTGTTATGAACTGACAACTAAAGCTCCTCCATATTCTCTATGGCTTCTCGGTAGGTCGGTACAATGGTTGACTCACCTAGTTGGACAACCAAACATGGATGCACTAGATGTTAGCATATTCTTCGACCTGTGCTGAGCTGTCCTTCCATTGGTGAATATTTGTAAACTCTTCAGGAGTGTTCTTATTCTATGGTACTTGAAGTAATTTAACGTGTTCTTGGTGCTTACTCATGAGGCTGTGTGTTAATTTCAGGATGCTAAAAATGTGAGATGCTCAAGAACATGCAAAGGAGTGCAGTTTTCAACCGTGTGGCCGTGGAGTCATGTAACCCTGTCGGTAACTGCGTCAGTACAAGGCACCAGGGGTGTTACTTTGTATGTGCTAAGAGGGGTCACTGGTCTCCTCAATCATTAACTTGGCCCCCTAAATAAATCACTTGCACCACCCCTCAATCAGGGAATAGCTTAGTCATTGGCCCCACGTAATCTAGTGTACGGGCGAACACCAGATACAAATGGTTTTCGGGGCAGCTTTGGTGATCAAAAATGTCCGACCAACCTCATAAAGTAACACCTATGCTAGGCACATAAGGAGGGGGTCCTTTAAATGATTGGACCTTAAGAGCACTGGATATTTTTTAGCATCAGCAGCCAGTGGCGTACCTAGGATTGGCGCTAGGCAGTGGGGGAGGGGGACAGATTTAGAGGGGCATACCTACCCCCATTAAAATGTACCCGGATATATACCGCTATTTTTTTCAAAGGGACCCCTTCTTAATGAAATAATTAGTGACCAAGATATAGGGGAGCCCAGTTTACCACGTCACGTAAAGGGAGCCCAGTTTACCACCATCGATTCTGAGTCACCGGATTTCAACCCTTATTGCTCCATCCTGTTCGAAGGTCTTCCTTTTGGTATTCGTTGATAGGTGACATCTTAACAGCTGACATCCCCAACACGGTGGCAGGCTGGAAAAAGTATCGCACACACACACACAAGTGACATTACACTGCTGAAATTACGCCTGTGCAAATCAATTCAAAATTCAAAATTTTCAAAGCTTAGGCATTCCAGTTAACAATGCCCGGTCGCCATCACGCCAACGTTAGTGCACGTGTACACCCGTCTTGCGCATTTGGCGCATTCGCCACACTTCGTGCGATTCTCCGGTTTCTGCTCGGCCTCCTAAGCTTTGCTAATTGCTGTCATATGATAGTCTTGTGCCATATTTGAGGTGTAGAATGCTTCGTATGGGGCGTTCGCTGGGAATATTCTATTAATTCAATTCGATTATTGGTTATCTTCTTCCAATATTTTATAAGGGTTAAAAATCCGGATACCCGCTGAGCTTTGATGCACCTCATCTGGTTTAATCCGCTCCCAGATTGGCTACCGAACCGAGGCCCTAGCTAGCGTTCTTTCTCCCTTGGTTTTTTCGTCTGCGGATGTTTTTTGGCTCCGCATTTTTGTTTGGCGCGGTACTTTTGGACTCCGGCTCGTTTTGAGAGCTTTGTTGCTTTTTGTGCACCGACAGAATTTGTGAGGTACCGGCGCGTTTTCAAAGACCTCAACGTGCTCATTTAGTGCAAGATCGTTTTGGTAATTTTTAGGACCATGTCGCTTTTTGAGGGACCCAGCCGGTTTTTTAGGTCCCATGCAGTCTCTTGGCCCCTGTGTCCTTTGAGGGCCTTAGTTGTGTTTTCTTAGAGCTCCCGGTGTGTTTATTTGGAGCTGCGACGCATGTTTTAAAGCCCTGCCGTTTTTTGCGAGATTGGGTACGCGTTGGAGGGCCCTGTGCATTTGCGGGCTCCCGTTGTGCTCTTAGGGTCCTGCTGTGTTTATTTTGGGCTCCTGACGCATATTCGTGGGACTCCAGCACGATTTTGGGGGCTTCGGTATTATTTCTTGAGGTCCCGACGCGACTTTTCGGGCCCAGGTGCGTGATTCCGTGGAGATCCGATGCCAGTTTTCTTGGCTCGACGCATTTCTTGGTGACTTCGGAATTCTTTCAAGTCTGAGTAAGGCCTCTTGCTTCGGGTTCTCGGCGCCATATTTTTGTGTCCCAACGTGATTATTTTCGAGCTCCGATACGTTTTTTTTCGGGGCCGAACGCGATTTTGTAAGACAGCGGGCGGTATGTTTGGGGCTCAGGAGCGATTTCCTGGTTCGGACATTTATTTATCGGAATCCTTCCTTATTTTAGAGAGCTCGGTCTTGACTTTTGTCGGGTCCCGATGCGATTTTGGAGGCGAAGCTCTGCTCATTTGGGGCCATCGACGCCAATTTTTGGGAGACGCGAGGGCAATGATTGATGCCCTGGCGATAATTTTTGGGACTACTGACGGAAATTTTAGATCCCAAGCGCGATATTTGATGGGCTCGGCGCAAGTTGGGGGCCCCAACGGGATTTTTATGGAGCCTGCTGCATTTTTTCCGAACCCCCGTGTGATTCTTGGGGCCCCCAACCTCTCAGGGGGGAAACTGCCTCCAATGCCCCCCTCGGTACGCCACTCTCAACAACTTTGTGAATCCTGTTACAGTTCAGCAGTAAGGTCTGTTAAGATTTAATCACAACATGTAATGTGTGCAGTTTACCAGACTGGTCTTTGACCGCTGGTATTCTTCCTGAGCACCCACACTAATGTTCAGCAGCTCTGCTCGCAGTCACGCTGACGTCGGTCACGTGCCTGGTTTACAGAATCTATCGGTGCCCATCTAAATGTACACGGCTGCCGCCTGCTCTAACTCGAAAGCATGTTGGTATGGTAACCTACAACATGTCAGCTAGGGGACCGTACCATAAATGGAGATCTTCAAAATTATTTGTGTTGCGAAGTCCAATTTTCAGTCCAATCTTTCCATGGGTCAGCACAGGCCTAATGCTAAATTCAGAAAGTATTGGTGTTGCATTGGCTACACCAAAAATACACACAGCTCTACCCCTGGTCCGTGTCCTCCCCCGTCATGACCGTGAACCCACCCCTCCCCCAGCCAGTGACCATTTCCCATTGCCTTAGCATGACTGTAGGAAGAAGCGGAGTCTGGTTGGCTCAGATGGCGATCGCACAGGCGCCGGTGGACACGGCCCGGCCCCGCAATCAAAATACCCGAGTAAAGGCTCTGCATACTGGCTGCATTACTGCCAATGTGCAGGTACAGTATCATGGGTGTTACCGAGAGAAGGACTGCACACATTACCATTTGGTCTGTGTCTCTGGTCCGCAGATTACCGCTAATGTGTAGGTACAGTATCATGGGCGTTACCGGGGAAAAAGGACTGCAAACATTACCAGTTGGTCTGTGACTGTGGTCCGCAAATTAACCGAATCACTATGGCCATCACCGAGACGTTACATAAATAATCGTTTTTTTACTACACCAAGTTAATTTGGGCTGTGCCATGCATAATTTTCAGAGTGTGGCAGCTTGATCGCAGAATAGCTGCATAATGGACATAGACTAGTAGTAATACCTGAAACAAATTATTCGAATTAGATGGCTCAAAGCAGCGCGTGATGAAGTGGTGCCAAATGAATTACTGTGGCTGTCGACCACATCTGCAAGCGTTGCATAACAATTGAATATCACGGAGTGATTGTGTTTAAATCGTAATCAACACGAGGGACATCTACGGTTGTTGCTCGCTGAGGGACATCCCGATTGTTGGTTGTTGCATGCTTTTCTCCAGCACCAATGTCAGTCCGCAAGGGTAGGGAAAGGCCGTCGCAAACTGCCTGACGACATCCCCACTTGGGCGGCTCATCGTAAAACTGCTTTAATCTTAGCAAGCAATGGTGAAATAATGATCCGGTATGCCGTGAAATTCATGTTGCATTGTTGTTAAACTTGTAGAAGAACTTTGAAGACCCGCTACCGGTTTTGAAGACAGTGATTTTGGAGCGCGAGAGACGTAAAGTTTTTCATTCACTTTAGCAAGGCGCCCAGTACCGAACACCGCATGTAATCTACGCAAGTCGCTCAGCGGGTTTGCAGCTGAAGACAGCATCTTATTACACGTTCTTGAGTATGTTTGAATATGTTTGAGTATGTTTGAGTATGTTTGAGTATGTTTGAGTATGTCTTCAGTATTTTGAAGTGACCTTAGCCCCAAAATGGTCGTTTTCGCATAGCGTTTTCCCTTCTCATCCCCTTCGCAGTTCCCTTGTTCCAAAAATACAAAGGAGGCATTTAACATATCTTTTTGCATTTAGCTTATCTTATCTGGGCACGAATTGCGCGGATCGCTCACATGACATCGTTCTGTCCTTGGTTATTATTATCCAAAGAAGACAAACTCATGCATGTGAGGTGTAGCATGCAATGCTATTTATCTTCGTAAGCGGCCTGACAATTTGTGGTATCGAACGACATACGGAGGAGGTATGCCAAGTACCAGACTTGTGTTGGTATGTAGTGTTAAATGTGAGGAGACATGTTGGATTGGGGGCGGGAGGCGTGGGGGCGTCTCC
>JAOTOM010001316.1:57500-64649 GCA_034440615.1 Ashinkailepas kermadecensis
ATGTCGTCTTATGCCGAATGCTACTGTTCCTTGTGAATTGAAATTTTAATTCGGTTTTAGAGCCACCGAAGTAGTACACCATGACATTGTGTGAACAAACAATGATCCGAGATGACCCGACTTCGTGTTTCCGGACCTTATTATATAAAGCAAATATAAAGCATATAAAGAGCAAATATAAAGAGGTGCAAAATGTCGGACACTAGAAACACATGGCAGACGTAAGGAGTCTTCATATAGGTGCGAGGGACACGAATAAGGCCAGAAGGGTGCCGCACCCAAAAGCATTTCTGGCCGCGCTGCTGTCAGTACCTGTAATCATTACCCTAGTGGAAGTAAGGTCAGTCTCGCTGCTGACAAAATTTGCTTTTCTGATGGCATCAATATCCATCGATCGAAATGCACAACAAGAGCAGCTGTGTCTCAATCAGATTCAATGGCTGTGACGAATTGGGAAATATTAATGCATGGGTGACATTGGTACCTATTAATGGTAAGGTGAACGGTAGAATGCGGAGAAAGTGACAACTAATGCACACAAAACTGCTCGGAAAGATGATGCAAAGCCGTGACTAATCCCACACCGTTCACTGTGACTGACCAGGGCCGTGGAGAACGCACCGTCTACCAGGGTTGGATTTATACTTTGCAATCCTGGATGAGGAGAGGACAATTTCTCAGTGATGGAATACGGAGAGGATATTTTCCCTCAAACCTTGGCATCAGAATCTCACTTTGAAGCTTCAGGTGAATCTTGAGCACTTTACCACGGGGCAATTAATTGTCGAACAACACCATCAGACGTCCAAATTGAAAACACATGGAGGAAACAACATGGAGGATAATTTTGTGAAGAGGATAATGCTATGGATGGCAAAATCCAGGAAAAGCCCGTTTTTTTCGACCCTGACGTCCACTGTGGCGGGCCAGGGTCGCAGAGCACACCGTCCACTGTGGCGGACCCGGGCTGTGGAGCACACCTTCTACTATGGCGGACCAGAGCCGCGAAGCACACCATCCACTCTGGGGGACCGGTGCCGCGGAGCACATGGTTCACCGTAACGGACCGGAGCCGCGGAGCACACCGTCCACTGTGGCGGACCAGGGCCGCGGAGTACATCATCAACTGTGGCAAACCAGGGTCGCGAAGTACACCGTGCACTGTGGTGGACCGGGGCCGTGGGGCACACCTACTATGACGGACTAGGGCCGCGAAGCATAGCATCCACTGCGGCGGATCAGGACCGCGGAGTACATCATCTACTGTGGTGGATCAGGGTCGCCGAGCAAGCCGACCACTGTGGCGGATCAGGGCCGTGGAGTACACCGTCCATTGTAACGGACCGGGGCCGCGGAGCACACCGTCCACTGTGGCGGATCAGGGCCGTGGAGTACACCGTCCATTGTAACGGACCGGGGCTGCGGAGCACACCGTCCACTGTGGCGGACCGGGGCCGCGGAGTACACCGTCCATTGCGGCGGATTATAGCTATCAACAGGTCAAATTATGTCATGCCATGGCAGTGGCGTACCTAGGATTTGCGAGAGGAGGCAAACTGATTTGGAAGGTGCCCACCTACCCCCGTTAAAAAAGTCCCCGGATTTCCACCAAAAAAAATTCAAAGGTGGTTCTTTATATTTTTGTTATATAATAATTAGTGACCAAATTAACTGTCCTGTGGAGGGGGCCAAATCTACCACCATTATTTCTGAATCACCGGATTTCAACCCTAACTCCTCCCCATCCTGTTTGAAGGTTTTTCTTTTGGTATCCCTTGAAAAGTCACCTCACACTGCTAAAATTACACCTGAACAAATCACTCAAAAATGTAAAATTTGCCAATATCAGGCATTCCAATTAATAACGCCCGGTCGCCAAAACGCCAACGTTCGTGCACGTGTACACCCGCCTTGCGCAGTCGACGCATTCGCCACTCTACGTGCGCTTCTCCGGTTTCTGCTAGGTCTCCCACGTTTTGCTAATTACTGTCACGTGATAGTCTTGTGCCACATTTGACATGTGGAATGCTTGGTAATGCGGCTCACTGGAAAAAAATCGATCAATTCAATTCGATGTATTAGTTCTCTTCTTCCCACATTTTCTCGTGATTAAGAAATCCGGAGACACACTGACCTTTGATGCACCTCATCTCTTTGGTTAAATAAGCTCCCATATTGGCTACCGAGCCGTGACCCTAGCTAGGTGTTCGTTTTTTTTACCCGTTGCGTTTTTCTTCTTCTATGGATGTGTTTTAGGGCTCCAGCCAATTTGTGTTAGGGGCTCGGCACATGTTTGAGACCGGGCTCTTTTTTACAGCTTTGTTGCTGTTTTATACACCGATGATATTTTTGAGGTATCGGCGCGTTTTCGAAGACGCCGATGTGTTTATTTAGTGCCCGGTCTGTTTGTTCCTTGTTTATGATCAATTCCCTTTTTGAGGGCCCAGCCTGTTTTTTTAGGCCCCGTGTGGTCTCATGACCCTGGTGTGCCTTGAGGGCCTCCGTTATGTTTTTATTTAGCGCTCCCGGTGTGTTTATTTCGAGCTGCAGCGCATATTTTAATGCCCTGTCGCTTTTTGCGAAACTCGGTACGCTTTGGATTACCCACATTACATTTTGGGACTACCGACGGAATTTTGGGTCCCGAACGCGATATTTGGGGGCCCCGTGGTCACTTGTTCGGATCTCAAGCGCGAGCTTTAGTGGCTAGGACACGCTTTTGGGGGCCCAACACGTTTTGTGGGCTTTTGGAGCGGTTATTTGGACCCAGAGTGATTTTCCATGTCGGGACTGTTTTTCGTTGCCCCGGCTTCATTTGCTGGGTGATCACAATGAGACTTTTGGAGCCCCGGTGCGACATGTCATGCCCCTAGCGTGATTGTCAGGAGGACGAGAATTCTTGGTACCCCTAGGTTCAGCGTGACTTTCCGGGGCCCCGGGCCCGGCCGTTTGTGGCCTCCGTCGTGATTTTCTTGAACCCCAGCACGACTCTTTTGAGCCCCCAGCGTGATTTTCAGGGGCCCAGGCGGGAACTTTTGAGGCCCCAGCGTCCTTTTCAGAATTCCCTGCGCGACTTTTTAGCCCCCAATGTGATTTTTCGGGGCCCCGGTACGATTATTGGGGGCCTAAACGGGATTTTTAAGGAGACTGGCGTAATTTTTTCCGGAGCTCGACGCGATTCTTTGGGGCCCCACAACCTGTCAGGGAGGAAACTGCCCACAATGTCCCCTCCCCATTCGGCATGCCACTGTGCCATGCAATTATGCAGCATAAGCATACAGGAATAACTCATCTGCTTCATCACTCACAAGTGATTTCAACTCCCAAGTTCTCCAGACAGTTTGAGGAAAGTCAAACATCTCCTACATTAATAGGCAAGGATGGACTATTAGGCAACAGGGATACCATGGAATTTAGATCATAGTACTTTTGCTGCAATACATACATTCTTCCGCAGACTGCTTTGGAGACGGATGCGCTCCTGAAGTTTGGTCACTGTGAAGGTGCTGCTCCATTTGCATATGGTTCAAAGGACTTCTTTCTGTTTACATTAGCAATGCAAGTAATGAAGTAACACTTTCATTAATTGACTTCTATGGTGTCCTGAGTGAGCAGTAGAATCGAGATGGGTTCTTGTGATATACGTTATAGAAGTAAGGTTATGATGTAGCTTTTAGACTCCAGTGGGAATGGTATGGATTCACTCATTAGTGAATCCATACCATAGCCTAATAACCATAACCAACATAACCTAATCTAGCATATCCTAACCTCCCTTTGGAGAAAAAAATTAGAAACAAAAATTCAGCAATATATATTCTGAAAATTTTATAAATTGAACAACCGAACCCAAACTAACCGAACCTAACGTCAGCTGCTTTTGAAGGAAAATTTCCGATTTTATTTTATTTTTGAACATTTTTGAAATTTTTTTCCAAGTTAAACAACTAAACTAGCCTAACCTAGCCAAACCGGTATTATTATGCTTTAAGGTGGTAACAAGACAAGTTTTTACACACATTTACCCCCATATAACAAACAAATGGGTTAGGTTTGGTTAAGTTAGGTTAGTTTAGGCTTTTCAATATGGAAAACTTTTTAAAAAATTCCCAAAAAAGCTTCTCCCCAAAATTGCGAATTATTTGTTAACTTTGCAGTTTAAGGTGCTCTTTTTTCCTTTTTTAATTTTTTTTTGTGCAGAATACCATGTTTATGAAGGTGACTAAGATGATTGGAACCACTTATTTTCTGTGCAAATGCTTACTTTTCAGGTTGTGAGCAAAATAATGCCAAGAAGGGCTTTGAGTTCGGTAACAGCATAAACATAAATGTTTTTTTTAAATGCAACAAAACCTAACCTATCTTTTGAGAACAAAAAAAAAATATAAAAATTAAAATGTCAATTTATTTTCCGAAAATTATCAACCTTAAAAAAGAAACCTAACCCAGCCTAACCCAACCTAAGCTGCTTTTGAAGATAAAATTATATTATTTGTGAACATGCTTGTAAATTTTTTTGGGAAACTTTTGGGCATTATTGTGCTTTAAGGTGGGAACAAGACAAGTTTTATGGGCGCTGTATGACCAACGCAGTCAATACGGCCGTAAGCCCAAATAACCAACGAACCAGCGAATAAATTTTTTTACACACCTTTATCACCATAAAGCAAACAAATGGGTTAGGTTTGGTTGGTTGGTTTAGGTTTTTTAAGTTGGAAAATTTGTCAAATTGTTTTATCAAATTAAAATAAAATAAATTTGCACCAAAAATAAGTGGTCCCATCCAGTGGCGTCGCCACGAAATTCTCCCAGGGGGCAAGGTCGGAAGGGGGCCTCCTGTTCCCCGAAAGGGGGCCTCCATTGTGTTAGGGTCTCATATTGTTTTTAGGCTCTTATACTATGGTTCGAGGATGGGGAACATGATTTCATATTGGTTTTTGTTTGTTCTTGGCATGGTGCATCATTTACTCAAAACGTAATAGCACTAATCATTTTCGCTGAAAACGGGGCCATACCAGGGTATAAATAAGTAATATTTGGATAAATACATAAGTGCCAAAACAAACCATCGTCTCAATGCTTTCTCGAATCTTCCCGCTGGCCTCTAGATTGCAGCGAGCTGGCGGGGCTGGTGCTAAGCATATCTTACAGATATCTCCCATTGATCAACCCACTATTAAGTCCTCCAAGTCTAACTGAATATAGCTAGATTCATCACTACTGTTATTTATTCCCACCAGCTTGATGTCATAAGCAAAGCTTGAACGACCATTTCTCAGTCCAAGGACGACAATTTCGTAAAGGTTACAACGAGAAGTGGATTGCATTGGTTTTTTTAGCGTAATCTTAGGAATTTGTTTATTTTTATAACATTTGGTGCTGGCTGCAAGGCAACTGTCACACGAGCTAAAATATATCCTCAGCGAATAAATTCACGGCAAGAACAAGCATTGAACACCAATGCATAAATGACAATGCAACAATGCAACAATGTCAGTACATACATAATCCAAGCCTTCAAATTCCACGCCGTCACGCCCATCGTTTTCGCTGTGCTGTACCGTTTTGTAAATGACGTTGAGAAGGTATGGAAGCTGGGAAGCTCTAATCATGCAGGCTGTAATAACAGAAAACAAGTTTTGGGAAGAAAAAGCATTTAAAAACATCACTCATTCCATTTCATATGGGGCATGGATGTTGTATTGTATGCTTATGAGGGGTGATTTGTCCCCTCAATGTTGGCTTTTCCCCATGGGCGTATGTTTCGGAAAATTATTGAGGGACCAGTGGAGTGCCTATATTTGCGTCAAGCAGGAGGGGGCAAACGGATTTGCAGGGAGAGGGGGGGGGCACCTACGACCATTAAAAAGTCCTTGGATTTCGACCGCTATTTTGTCAAAGGGTACATTTCGACATAATATAATTAGTCATCAACTAAAATGTCCTGTGGAGGGGCCTAATCTACCACTATGGTTTCTGATTGGTCGGATTTCAACCCTAACTCCACCACTCAGTTCTAAGGTTTTCTTGTGGTATCCCTTGATAAGTTACCTCACACTGCTGAAATTACACGTATACCACAAACCCGGATCGGTATCCCAAAAAATCAAGCTTGAGCCCTCCAAAAAGGAGAGATTCCAACAAATAAATGTCCGGGTCAGCAAAAATGGCTCTGTTGCACCGAATATTTTTTTCCAGATGCCTTCTAAAATTGCGTATGACACCGAAAAGCATACCGGATCTCGAAAAATCGAGGTGGGATACAAAAACATGGCGTCAGAGGTTCGAAAATCAGGCCGGGATCCGGACTTTAAAAAACAAAACAGAAAAGATCCACACAAATCGCGTTGAGCCCAGAAAGCTGGCATGAGGGTCTCCGGAACCGCGCGCCTCGGCGCGATAAGTCGCGCTGGGACCCAGACAAAAATCGCACCGAAGCCCCGAAATCATACTGGGGCCCCACAAATGTGCGTCAGAAGCCCCAAATATACACAGCGGGACCCTAAGAGTACAACGGTGCCAGAAAGTACAACTAGCCCTCCAAAGCGCACAGAGTCTGCCAAAAAGCGATAGGGCCTTAAAACATGCGTTGCAGCCCTAAATAAACATACCGGGAGCTCTAAGAAAAATACACTGCAAGCTCGCAAGGCGCACAGGGGCCATGAGAACTCACAAGGGCCTGGAAAAGAGGCTGGGGCCACAAAAGGCAACATGGTTCCAAAACGTACAAAACGACCGGGAGCTAGATAAACACATCGGGATCTTCGAAAACGCCCAGACACGTAAAAAATACTCGGTGCACAAAAAAACACAACAAGGCCCTAAAACGAGCAGGGTTTAGAAGATGTATTAGGCCCATAACTTCAAAGTAAAATGTATTACCCACCACTTTAAAATACACAATTTTACAATTTCAGGCATTCCAGTTCATAACACCCGGTCGCCACGACGGCAACGTCAGTGCACACCCATTTTTCGTATTCGGTACATTCGCCACACTTCGTGCGATGCTATGGTTTCTGCTAGGCCTTCTGTGTTTTGCTAATTGCTGCCACATGATAGACTTGCGCCATATTTGGCGTGATGGAATGATTCGCATGGGCGTTCGCTTCGAAAAGTCGATTGATTAAATTCGATCATTAGTTTCCT
>JAOTOM010001317.1:0-64656 GCA_034440615.1 Ashinkailepas kermadecensis
AACACCCCACATATCGGTCCGTGTTTTCCCGACGTATCCTTGCTCTGTTCCGATGGAGACGACGGGAGACATCTGTTCCTTTCTGTGTGAGGATCTGCGCCCTTTTCGAGAGCAGTGGCATACGAATGAGTGGAGTGATGCGTGCGCATTCTTTAAAAAAATCCTCCCTGGAGGCTGGTCTCTCCAGATATTGATCTATCGCTGACTTGTCTGGAGGAAAGGTCATGTCGTTCCTGCGGAACTCAAGCTCAGATCATTGAAATTGTTTTCTTCATACCGGAACTACACGTCGACCTATATGGATGGTTCAAAAACGGGCACCGGTGTTGGCAGTGCCTTCGTCACAGACACTGCAACTCGAACGTTTTCTCTTCCGGCAAATGCATCGGTG
The DNA here is from genome assembly GCA_034440615.1 of Ashinkailepas kermadecensis. Lineage (NCBI taxonomy): Eukaryota > Metazoa > Arthropoda > Thecostraca > Neolepadidae > Ashinkailepas > Ashinkailepas kermadecensis. The sequence goes on from JAOTOM010001317.1 coordinate 392, forward strand.
TACGAGGTGTGACCAAAAAGAAACGGGACTCGGTCAATACAGTCTTTATTGCACGAGATGACAGGAAACTACCTATTCTCCCCCTCGAAGTCGATGCACTTCTGGAATCTGCTCTTCCATGCCTCGAAGCACCCCTCAAATTCCTCCTTGATGGTTCTCAGGGTGCTTGTCACGTGCTCTTTGATGTCTTCAACCCCCTCGAAATGTGATCCCTTGAGGACACCCTTGAGCTTTGGGAATAGCCAGAAGTCACACGGTGCTAGATCTACGGGGGATGTTCCAGGGTTGCAACCTGTCTTTCGGCTAGAAACTGTGGGATGCTGAGGGCGCCGTGTGCGGGAGCATTGTCGTGGTGCAGGATCCATCTCTTGTTCTCCCACGAGTCACGCCTCGAGCGTCGGATCCGTGCAATCAGGCGGCTGAGCACCTCTTTGTAGAAGTGTTGGTTCACGGTTTGCCCTTGTGGCACGAACTCGTGGTGAACGAAGCCTTGGTCAAAGAAGGCAATGAGCATCACCTTGATCCTGGACCTTGACATGCGGGCCTTCTTTGGTCTGGGTGACCCCGACGTCTTCCACTGGAGGCTCTGCCGCTTGGTCTCGGGGTCATACTGGAAGAACAAGCTCTCGTCTCCAGTGATGACATCGTCCAGGAACTCTGTGTTGCCCTCCAGCTGCTCCAAGACGTCCCGGGACAGGTCCACACGGCGGGCCTTCTGATCATCGGAGAGCAATTTGGGCACCATCTTCGCGCAAATATTCCTCATGCCCAAATCCTCCCTCAGGATGGTCCTCACTGACTCTCTCCCCAATCCCAGTTCCTCAGCCAGCATTCTTACCGTCAATCTACGATCACTCCGCACCAGTTCCTTCACCTTCTGGATGTTTTCGTCATTTCTTGATGTTGTGGGACGTCCAGGCTTCGGGTCATCCTCCACGTCATCACGCCCACTCGTAAACCTTTTGTGCCACTCGTACACACGTGTACAGGACATTGTTTGGTCTCCATACACATCCTTAAGCATAGAAAGTGTTTCTGAAGCAGTTTTCCCCGGTTTAACCAAGAACTTGATGTTAAACCCTTGTTCAAGGCTCATGTTGTGACACGGGGCACTGCATAGGAGTTAGAAACACACCTGTGGAAAGAAGGACAATGGGTCAGCTGAAGCGACACTTTGCTCATATAGTGCTGAAATGTTATGCATCACTATGATATAGTTCATCGGTGTGTGGCTGCTGAGTCGTGTCATCAGCAGCCAATGTCCCGTTTCTTTTTGGTCACACCTCGTACACATCAGAGCTGGTTGCAATCAACAAAGCTCTGTGTTTTATTGAGATTGGACATGATACACTACATGTGATATATAGCGACTCGCTCAGATTGGACATGATACACTACATGTGATATATAGCGACTCGCTCAGATTGGACATGATACGCTACATGTGATATATAGCGACTCGCTCAGATTGGACATGATACACTACATGTGATATATAGCGACTCGCTCAGATTGGACATGATACGCTACATGTGATATATAGCGACTCGCTCAGATTGGACATGACACACTACATGTGATATATAGCGACTCGCTCAGATTGGACATGACACACTACATGTGATATATAGCGACTCGCTCAGATTGGACATGATACGCTACATGTGATATATAGCGACTCGCTCAGATTGGACATGATACACTACATGTGATATATAGCGACTCGCTCAGATTGGACATGATACACTACATGTGATATATAGCGACTCGCTCAGATTGGACATGATGCACTACATGTGATATATAGCGACTCGCTCAGATTGGACATGACACACTACATGTGATATATAGCGACTCGCTCAGATTGGACATGATACGCTACATGTGATATATAGCGACTCGCTCAGATTGGACATGACACACTACATGTGATATATAGCGACTCGCTCAGATTGGACATGATACACTACATGTGATATATAGCGACTCGCTCAGATTGGACATGATACACTACATGTGATATATAGCGACTCGCTCAGATTGGACATGACACACTACATGTGATATATAGCGACTCGCTCAGATTGGACATGATACGCTACATGTGATATATAGCGACTCGCTCAGATTGGACATGACACACTACATGTGATATATAGCGACTCGCTCAGATTGGACATGATACACTACATGTGATATATAGCGACTCGCTCAGATTGGACATGACACACTACATGTGATATATAGCGACTCGCTCAGATTGGACATGATACACTACATGTGATATATAGCGACTCGCTCAGATTGGACATGATACGCTACATGTGATATATAGCGACTCGCTCAGATTGGACATGATACACTACATGTGATATATAGCGACTCGCTCAGATTGGACATGATACACTACATGTGATATATAGCGACTCGCTCAGATTGGACATGATACACTACATGTGATATATAGCGACTCGCTCAGATTGGACATGATACGCTACATGTGATATATAGCGACTCGCTCAGATTGGACATGATACACTACATGTGATATATAGCGACTCGCTCAGATTGGACATGATACACTACATGTGATATATAGCGACTCGCTCAGATTGGACATGATACACTACATGTGATATATAGCGACTCGCTCAGATTGGACATGATGCACTACATGTGATATATAGCGACTCGCTCAGCAGCCCACTGGCGCTAAGAGTGTTTTTCCCTACAAAACCCAGCAGTACAAAACGTTTTATCTAGACTTACGTTGCTCAACACGATAGGCAAAAAAGTAGTAATCTGTTGGCTCCCAAGCCACGTGGGAATCGGCGGAAATGAAGCTGCGGATGCTGAAGCGAAGTGCGCCCCTCAAGGTTCACGCACCCGACGTCTTCCTCTCCATGCGAGGGACCTTTTCCCAGACATTAGGAGTGCCGTTATAAAGAAGTGGGAGGCCAGCTGGGAGTCCATGACTGATAATATGTTGAGGAGAGTTAAACATCGTCTCGGTGAGTGGCCATCGCCATCACATAACATTAGACGCAGGGAGGTGGTATGTCGCTTGCGAATAGGCCATACATACGGCACCCACCGGTACCTTCTGAGCGGTGATGGCAAGCCGTTGTGTCAAAGGTGCCGTGCTCTCCTATCAGTACAACACATATTGGTTGCGTGCCCAAGACTTGCCCATGAGCGAAGACGTCACCTCGGGCGCAGCTGTATGACCAACGCAGTCGATGCGCCCTTAAGCCCAAATAACCAACCTCGGGCGCAGTACAGTCTCGCTACGGGATGTATTAGGAGATTAATCCCCTTTATACAATCGGGACAGCTATTCCGCTTCCTTGCAGAGGTTAAGTTTTCTGTGGTATATACGCCCCATTAATACGATGACAGGTATGTGATAGAACCAGGATGGTTATGCTGTACGTCATAACAATGAATTTGATAATGTGTCACATTGAGTAGTTTTAATCAGTTTCGGTTTTACAACTTTAAATGATTGACGATGTTATGGGCGCTGCATTACCTCTGCAGTCGATGCGCCCCTAAACCACAATAACTAAATAACTAAGCTCAGTTTTGAGCACATGGTGTACCTATGCGGGTACCTTTTTGTTGCTTATTTTGGCACCTACCTAATATATGGATATCTACATTAACAATCGAGATAACATACCTGTTTTATAAATAAGTATTGTATAGCAGAGCACGTCATAGATAATTCCTTCACCTGCAATTGTCCTACAAGATGTTTGTGTAACACAATGGGTTATAGTAAATACAAGCATGACACTTGCAAGCGAAATGCTGTTGCAATGAGGCATGACGGCTTCGTAAACGTACATCAAGAAGCACGATGTTGATACTTCTTTGGAAAGGATGTCCATCGAATGTTCAGGAAGTGGTATGTTCCACCTTATTTCACGAAGAATCTATCACTGCTTATACCCAAATTGCAAGCAAACTTTGTGGACTTGTTGTGGACAAACTTTGTCGTTGTGGACGACTTTTCCGTGTGGTGCTGCTGCTTCTGCAGTCTTCGCGGCATGCGGAGGCAATCTCAGCTGGCGGTCAGGAAATTGGAAGAGCGGTGCGACACCACTCGTTTCCGATTCCCTTCCACGAGTATGGATATGTTCACGGTTGAGATTTGACTGTTGTTTGTGTTCGTTGTCGCAGCAACGCAAAAACATCTCTTCAGCCAGCCAGTCAGTCAGTTTGTGGGTATTGTCCGATGGGGGTAACTTTTTTATTACCTCGCCTAGGTATCATTTTCAGTGGTATATGCGCCACGCTGAAAAGGTTTAATTATGTCATGACGTATTTGTTACTGTTTGTTACTATGAAAACGAAATAGCAGTAATCTGCGAAGTTTAGCTAGCCTGTGCAATACATCGAATCGTAGCTAGCTTACTGTTATGGGCGCTTCATGACCAATGAAGTCGATGCGCCATGAAGGCCAAATAACTAACTAACCGAATTGACATGTCGCTTTCCGTGGTAAGGAAGGCACATGCTACACCACACGACCGTTTGTCACATGCTCTAGAACATATAGCCTCTTTTGACCGACACGTCCCGATTTATACAGACGGATCGAAATCCGATACTGCCGTTGGCAGTGCATTTGTTATTGGTCCCCTGTCGAGATCTTTCTCTCTACCACCCCATACAACGGTATATTCTTCGGAGCTGGTTGCCATCATCAAGGCCCTCAGTTTTATTGAAGTAGGACGGGAAGAATCGCATGTCATTTTTACCGATTCCCTCAGCAGTCTTTGGGCGCTAAAGCAGTTTAACCCACCTGACCCCATTGTGCAGGACGTCTTCCGGCGTCTCAGATCACCGGCACATGCTGGGAAGTCTGTTATCTTCTGTTGGATTCCGAGCCATGTCGGCATCGTGGGAAACGAGGCAGCGGATGCTGCTGCGAAACTCGCAGCCCAAGCCCCATACCTGCGATTTATGCCGCTCCCTGCGAGGGAATATCGCCGTCCAATCATGACCTTTGTTCTTGAAAAATGGCAGTATAGCTGGGATACCTTGCTGGACAACAAACTGCAAACGATAAAACCATGTCTTGGAGAGTGGGCCTCGTCCTACCGCAGGACGAGACGTGACGAGGTCGTGCTCTGTCGCCTTCGGCTTGGACACACTCACCCAACACACCACCATAGGCGCACCGGAGGGGGGCAGGGGCCCGGGCCCGCCCCCCCCCATGAGACCAAAGTGCCCTTTTGGCCGGAATGTCCCAAATTTAGCCCAAAAATCACCTGCCTTATGTGCCAAAGGTGCCCTTTGGGCCCAAAACTGCCCTTTTGGCCTAAAAATGACATTCCCCTGTGCCCTTTCCTGTCCTATGCCTGTCCCAATTATGTCCTATGCCTGTCCCCAGTGCCCTTTTCATCTAAAAGTGCCCTGTGCCCTGCCTTGTACCCTGCCCTGTGCCTTGTGCAGGGCAGTTCGTGTCAGCTGTTATCATCCTTTCCAGAAATCCACATCCTGCGTACTTTTACATCAAAGGTAAGCGGGCAACCTTCATCTCACGACATAATGCATGCAGGCTGCATGTTTTGGGAAATATTATTGTAAATACATGGGTTCGGTGCTATAACGTATAACGTGTCCCATGGAAAATTCACGCCCCCCCCGGTCAGCAAACCTTCCAGTGTGCCCCGGGCCGCAAAGTGCCCTTTTAGAGCCGGTCAAGTGCCCTTTTGGAGCCGGCCAAGTGCCCTTTTCGGTCCGGGCCCCCCCCCCATGGAAAAATCCTTGGTGCGCGCCTGCACACCACCATCTGCTCTGTGAGGAAGACAGGCCAAGCTGCCCTCGATGTCACGCACCGCTGTCAGTGCGTCACGTTTTGATCCCATGCCCTCTGCTCGCCGATGACCGAAGACGCCTTTTTGGAGTGGCGCAGTCGCTGTCACTCCGCCACCTCCTTGGTGACCACTCGCGCGCGGTAACTTCGAGACAACTTTTTCGCTTTTTATCGGATATCGACTTCAGGGCAATTTACACATCTCACTGACAAGTAACACCAGAAGCTCGGAATGATCTGCCCGTATTCTGAATGTTCGTGTACTACTGTCGGCACCAATCATCCTAAGCTGCCAATCTAACATTGTTGTGGGCGCTGTATGACCGCAGCAGCCGATGCGCCCCTAAGCCCAAATAACCAACCAACCAGTCAGTCAGTCAGTTTGTTTGGACGTGCGCTGGTCGGCCGCCGTGACGGTGCATCGCGCGACGGCGGTGTGTGGCCGGCGGTAACAGCCGCCGTGCGTGCCGGCAGGTGTACAACTGGCTCGAGTCGCAGCACAAGGCGCCCAGCGCGCACGGCCGCGAGCGCGGCGGCTCCGGCTCCGGCAAGCTGCCGTCGGCGTTCGGCGAGCCGGCCGCCGTCGACTGGTCGCGCCTGAGCGGCGACACGCCCGTGCCCGTGGTGCACCGGCTCTCCGGCAAAAAGGTGCGTCGGCCGCCCGGCCGGCCCACCCGGCGCGTGTCCAACGTGCTCGAGCGGTGCATTGTTCGGACACGCTCATGTGCGGTGGTGCGGCGGCCGTCTGTTTCGCAACAGGGCCGCAGCTGGACTGTGGCCCGTTGCTCAACAGGGCCGCAGCTGGGATGCGGTCTGGTGTTCGGTGGGGTCTCGGCAGTGTTTTGCCTGCTCGTCGGCAGGCCTCGGCTGTATTGTGACCTGTTTCTCGGCAGTTGTCGGCAGCTTTGGGGCCTGCCTCTCGGTAATATTTTGGGCGTCTTGCGTCACCCGGAATTCCAAACGTTGGCTGACCGTGCCCACTGCATGTTCTCCCGTCATTGATGCATCTTGCGTTTCGATAAGTATCTAATGTTGCATTTATAACACCATTGACTATGTTTACGCACTTCAGCAAATTATCAGGTATTAAAGTATTATTTTTGTGTAGAAAATGATGAGCTCGAACGCTATCTCAGTAACGCTAGACTCAGGCCGATTTTGCTGGTGAATATTTAATCAGTGTTCGACAAGTGTCTAGTGGAGAGGTTTTCACCCGCACAGGATTGAGCAAGTACCTGCATCATGGATGTCGGCTAATGCAAACATACACTTTTATTTCACTTAAATTTTCTGCCTTTAATTTAGCATGTTAGATGCGTTTAAAGTGGTGTGACTTCGAGGGCTCGGCTCGGTATGGTACGTGAGGGTCACCGTGCGGTTCTGCTCTGTTCAGTTGAGCTCTGTTCTGGTGTCTGTCTCAGCTGTTTAGTCTGTTGAGTGCTTGTGTAAGCGGTATACCACCTGTGTGGATAATGCTGTCAAACCCGGGCACTATGGCCCGTCGTCCGTGTTGAAAGCTGTGGGGGGGGGGGGGGACTGCGTTTTGGCGATCATGCGGATCTGATCAATAGCGGAGAGTGCGCAGGTTGGAGACTCGGTGATCCCGCCGAGTACCATCTAGCCAGTGAGGTGCGCTATGTGGCCAATCGGCTGAGTGTTCGCCCAGAGAGCCGGAGGCGTGTTTGCTATGACCGATGTGATGGTGCTCTCTGTTGGATAGCTGTTCTCTCTGTCTCTGACAGCTGACCTCTCTGTTGGACAGCTGTTGTCTCTGTCTGACAGCTGACCTTTCTGTTGGACAGCTGCTCTCTCTCTATCTCTCTCTCTCTCTCTCTCTCTCTCTCTCTCTCTCTCTCTCTCTCTCTCTCTCTCTCTCTCTCTCTCTCTCTCTCTCTCTCTCTCTCTCTCTCTCTCTCTCTCTCTCTCTCTCTCTCTCTCTCTCTCTCTATCTCTATCTCTATCTCTATCTCTATCTCTATCTCTATCTCTATCTCTATCTCTATCTCTATCTCTATCTCTATCTCTATCTCTATCTCTATCTCTATCTCTATCTCTATCTCTATCTCTATCTCTATCTCTATCTCTATCTCTATCTCTATCTCTATCTCTGACAGCTGACCTCTGTTGGACAGCTGCTCTCTCTCTCTGTCTCTGACAGCTGACCTCTGTTGGACAGCTGTTGTCTCTGGCTGACAGCTGACCTCTCTGTTGGACAGCTGTCGGGCTCGGCGGCGCCGCAGCTGCAGAATCTGGCACGCTGGCTGATGGACAACTCGATGTACGACGTGGACCCGCACTGGGCCACCCAGAAGTCGACGCCGCCGCGCGCCAAGGCGTCGTCAGAGCGGCGCAAGGGGCCCGGCCGGCCGCCGATGAGCCCGCCGTCGTCGTCCGGCTCTGGGCCGCGGCTCACCAGCAGCGCCGCCACCAGCAGCTCGCTGTTCGGCGGCCTCGGCGGAAAAATGGACCCCAAGAACCCGCTGTTCGGCATGGACCCCAAGAACCTGCTCTACGGCATGGACCCCAAGATGATGGCCGCGTACGGGCTGGATCCGCGCATGATGTACATGGACCCAAAGGTGCTGGCGTCGATGGGGCTCGACTCGAAGGCGATGGCGTCGCTCGGCATGGACCCCAAGATGTTGGCCGCCATGGCCGACCCGAAGATGCTGGCGGCCATGGGATTGGACATGAAAATGCTCTCCTCGCTTGGTCTGGACCCCAAGGCTATGGCGTCCATGGGCTTGGATCCCAAAGCCATGGCGTCCATGGGCTTGGATCCGAAGACTATGGCGTCCATGGGTTTGGATCCCAAGGCATTGAGCTACATGGGTCTGGACCCAAAGACAATGGCTGCAATTGGCTTAGATCCTAAGGCCATGGCCGCTATGGGCCTGGATTCGAAAGCCATGGCGTCGATGGGGCTGGATCCCAAAGCCATGGCTGCCATGGGTCTAGATTCGAAAATGTTAGCATCTATGGGGCTAGATCCTAAGGCAGCGTCATCAATGGGTCTCGATCCGAAAATGATGACTAGCATGGGCCTGGACACCAAGGCTCTGTCGTCAATGGGACTCGATCCGAAGGCGATGGCATCGATGGGTCTTGACCCCAAAGCCATGGCTGCCATGGGTCTCGATCCGAAGGCAATGGCGGCTATGGGCCTGGATCCAAAGTCCATGGCGGCCATGGGCCTGGATCCAAAGTCCATGGCGGCTATGGGCTTCGACCCGAAGGCCATGGCCGCGATGGGCTTTGACCCGAAGGCCATGGCGGCTATGGGCATCGATCCGAAGGCCATGGCGGCTATGGGCCTCGATCCGAAGGCCATGGCGGCTATGGGCTTCGATCCGAAGGCCATGGTGGCTATGGGCCTCGATCCGAAGGCCATGGCGGCTATGGGCCTCGATCCGAAGGCCATGGCGGCCATGGGTTTCGATCCGAAGACAACGGCAGCCATGGGCCTCGATCCGAAGACCATGGCTGCCATGGGGCTAGATCCGAAGGCTATGGCCGCGATGGGACTGGATCCCAAGATGCTTGCCATGATGGCCGGGCTGGATCCCAAAATGAACCCGTATGCGGCTGCCGGACTCGATCCACGCGTGCTTAGCCAGCTTGACCCCAAGACCCTGGCCAGTCTGGCCATGGACCCGAAGATGTACTCGATGATGGGCATGGATCCGAAGATGTTCGGGCTGGACCCGAAGATGCTGCAGGGTCTGGACCCGAAAATGTTGATGGATCCGAAGCTGATGACCGGCGTGGACCCGCGGATGTTCAGCATGCTGGCGAGCATGGACCCGCGCACGTCGGCCGCGCTGGCGGGACTGGACCCGAAGACGCTGGCGCAGATGGACCCCAACGTGCTGGCCAGCCTCGGCATCGACCCCAAGCTGCTGCAGATGCTGGCCGAGCCCAAGTCGTCGTCGTCGTCGGCGCGGTCGAGTGGCAGCAGCAGCGGCGCTGGCGCTGGCGCCGGTTCGAGCAGCAGCAGCTCGGCCGTCTCCAGCGCCGTCAGCTCGACGCCGGCTCGCTCCACGCCCGTGAAGTCGTCCGGCGCCGCCGGCCGCTCCACGCCTCGCTCGTCGGCGTCGACGATGATCACCACGGCGCCGGCGCAGACGTCCACGCTGACGTCGCCGTCGTCGGCGGCGTTCGCGGCGGCGGCGGCCGGCATGTACGGTCTGGACCCCAGTCTGCTGCAGGGGCTCGACTACAAACAGCTGGCGCAGCTGGGGCTGGACTCCAAGGCGCTCGCCGCCATCAACCCGCGCAATAACCCGTTCCTGATGGGCATGGATCCCAAGCTGCTGGCCGGCTTCGACCCAAAGCTGATGCAGAACATGGACCTCAAGAATAACCCCCTGCTGGCCGGTCTCGACCCCAAGCTGCTGCAGGGACTCGACCCGAAGGCGCTGGCGGCACTCGACCCAAAGAACAACCCGTACCTGTCTGGAATGGCCGGGCTGGATCCGAAAAGCGCCGCGCTAATGGCCAACTTCGGAATGGATCCGAAGAACAACCCGTTCTTAGCTGGGCTCGACCCGAAAGCCCTCGGGTTCGATCCGAAATCGCTCGGACTCGACCCGAAGGCTCTCGGCCTGGACCCGAAGCACCCGCTGTACGGGATCGACCCGAAGATGCTCGGCATCGACATGAACAACCCGATGATGTTCGGCATGGGCCTGCCGGGCATGTACCCGGGGCTGGGCCTGCCGCCAATGAGCGGCGCCGGCGACCTCTCCGCGCACGCCAGCCCCAAGGGCGACACCAAGGCGGAGAAGCGCGCCGCGGCGTCGGCCGCCGCCGCCGCCGCCGCCGCCGCCGCCGCCAGCGCGTCGTCGTCGGCCGCCAGCCTGTCGTTCGGCTCGCTGTTCCCGCCGCAGAGCATGGCCGGCATGATGTACCCGCCGATGGCGCCGCCCGGCTGGCCGGGCGCCGCGTCGTTCGCCAACCCGCTGCTCACGCAGTCGTCGCTGTTCAACGGGCTGGGAGGCAGCGCGCTCGGCAGCACCGCTACCGTCTCGTCGACGCGCACCAAGCCGACGCCCTCGTCGACGGTCACGTCGGAGGAGGCCGGCGGCGGCGGCAGCGGCGAGAGACGCACAGAGCGCGAGAAGATCCGCTCCCTGCTCAAGGACAAGGTGGACATCAAGGGCGGCCTCACCAAGGAGCAGCGTAACCTGCTGAAGGAGAGGAAGCGGGAGCGCCTGCTCAAGGAGCAGGACGGCTCGCTGGATTTGCGCGCGCGCGAGCAGCTGGAGGCGGCCGAGCGGCTGGCGCGTGAGATGGAGCGCGAGCGGCGCGCAAAGGACAAGGACCTGGACGCCAAGGAGCGGCGGCTGGCGGAAGCGCAGGCGGCGCTAATCGGTGCGCGGCCGGCGTCGGCCTCCTCGTCCTCGTCGCTGCCGATGGCGGCGGCAGCGACGTCGGCCGGCGCGTCCGGCGACGAGGAGGCGAGCGGTGCGAGTGCAATGGACGACTCTGTGCCGGCGTCGCTACCCCCGCCGCCGCCGCCCCCGCCGCCGCCCCCACTGCCCCCACTGCTGCCGCCACTGCCGCCACTGCCGCCGCCGTCGGCGGCCATGGCGGAGGAGCAGGCGGTCGCCGCAGTGTCCCCCGCGCCGGCGCCGGCGCCAGCGCCGACGCCGCCCGCCGCCGAGACGCACGCAGCCGGCGTCAGTGCAGAGTCGGCCGGCGCGGCCGCCAGTGACGGTGACACGAACGATGCCGACTGTGACAAAACTGACGCGCCGGCTTCGTAGAGTCGCGCCGCGTGTCGTCGTGCGAGTGTGAGCCGAGCCGAGCCGGGCGTCGCGACGGCCGACCCCGTTTCCTATCCTTTAGCTCAGCGGTGGTGTCTGCGTTATCAGCATGGATTCTTGTCAGTTTTCTTATTGTTCCGCCGTGTTATCGTGAAAATCGATGACGAATCGATTTATAGTTTTCCATTTATGGACACAGTGATTTTCTATTCGTCTTTTTACGATCATTGCAATATGAACCTCCGAATGTCATAATGTTTTACTCATCAGCGGGCTGGATTGGCTGCCGTCGGAGATGTTTTGTTTTTGACTAGCACGCACGGAGGAAGAGACGCCAGACACCTTGTGCCCCTCCGCGAGTGTGATGTGGCCCTGGGCTCCCTTCTTTTTCACATGTATAAGACATTTGTCTCAATAGTGTTCGTTTTTTGTAAAATATTCAACCTGTAGAGATACCTATTAAATGGGGTCTTGGTACAAGCATGGCTGTTTTGATCGCACGTGGACCTGGCCCGCCCGAACTGGGCGGCCGCCCTGGTGGTCAGCCCAACGGTTGCGGCGCAGCGCGTTCGACCAACCCAGACTCGGAACACCGATCTCGTCAGCACCAGCCAGCGGTCGCCGCGATCAGAATGGGTGCCGTGGGCCAGGTCGGCGCGCCGACGCCCGCTGAGATGGCCTCCGACGCGGCCGTTTTGTCGGGCCACGCGACCACGCGAGCGGGGTCTCATCTCAAGGTCAGTGACCGTCCCGACTGGCGGCCGCCGGACGTGACCTCACGCGGCGCTGTTGTGGCGCCATTCCGGCCGCGCGATTAGATTGGGCGCGCGCGCGCGCGCGGCGCCGGCGGGCGGCGCCAGTTGCGGACGCGGCCGGCGGCCGGGCGGGGTTGCGATGGAGCCGGCGGAATGCGAGGGCCCGGTGCTGACGCTGCTGCTCATCAGACAGTGAGTAGTGCTGGGCGCGAATGATCAATTCTGGTCGAAGCGCCCTAAAGCCCAAATAACCAACAGTGAGTGATGCGCGATGGCGGTGTGTGTCTGCTGGCGACCTGACCGCATGGAATTGGGAACGGTGGCTGCGGGCCGGCCGACAACCCGCAATTTGTGTCTGGTGCCGACGAATGTCGATTGGCATGTTGATGTGTGCGGGTGCGCCCGAAATCATGCCGGGTGTAGATCCATCGCTGTTAAGCCAGTTACGGCGTACTGTCTTCGCTTGGCTCTGGCCAGTGCCTACTGGGCTTTGCAGACGACGAAGCCCAGGCACACCACTGCCACCACCGGCAGGTGCTGTGGCACGTTTCGCGGCAATGGGGTGGGGGGGGGGCGCTCTGCCCCTCGGGAATTCGGCAGTGCGTTTGTGGCTTCCAACAAGCATATTGCTTCTGCGACTTGGCTGATGCGGCGGCAAAAAGAGCAGCCGGTAAGCCTTTTACCTATGCACTTCCCCTTCCTGCTACAAATCTCGACCAGACCATCAACGCATTATGTGAGCTCAAGTGGCAGAAAGAGTGGGACTCCACGGAAAATAACAAACTGAAAACATTGAAAAAACGTCTAGTGTTCTGGGAGTCGTCGGTGAGAAAATCCCGGTGGGAAGAAAGTGCTTGCTAGGCTGAGGATAGGGCACACGTACGCCACCCATCGTTACTTGGTAATGAACGAATCGAGGCCGATCTGTGACTATTGTGATGCACCTCTGACAGTGCGCCATGCTCTGTTGTCATGTCCTCGATTTCGAGTGCACCGGAGACGGCATTTTGGGCTACGAGTAGACTCGCTTACGCTTACTGACATTTTAGGTGACGATTCGCGTTTTATCCAGACGGGCAAATTATTTGAATATATCCAGCATCAAGCTCAGTCATCTGTCCCTCACTGTAGCACCTTTTGTTTTCTCGTGCACGTGTGCTAAAGGATGTGACTTGAGTGTGTGTACCTGTGTATATTTAGTACTTCAGGCGAAGGCCTGATTGTATTTAGCCGGTAGGACACTATTAGTTATGGGCGCTAAATGACCGAACCGAGTCGATGCGCCCTAAAACTCAAATAACCAACCAACCATATTGCTTCTGCGATGTCAATGGGAAGTGCACAGGGCTGGAGGAAGCCAAACCACTTCATACTAGCGGTCAGGCTATAAATGACCAAGCGCGCCGCCACGTTGGTCTCTGGAGACGAGCTAACGATAGAGCAGGTATCAAGTATCTACCGGCAGGCGCCCTAAACCCAAGTATCTACTAACTAAGTATCTACTGGCGACGCCCCTGCCAAGTTCCACCCCCCGACGAGGTACCACCTTTCCGTGGTGGGGGGATTGCGTGCCCCAATGACCCGGCGACCATCCTACCGGCGAGGGGTGAGACTAAGAGTGCCTCACTCGTCCTTCCATCCATACGCTCCCATTCCAATGCCCATCTCATCCCACCATCCATGTCCTCCTCCTGGCCCTGCAACACCGACTCTCCCTATCATGAGCAGGTAGGACAACTTCCCCGGTCTTGCCCTCCAGCTCAGTTTTATCGGGGTAGCCGCGCCCCCTCGGCCCGCCCCCGGGGTTGACGGAGTCCTGGAGGTTGAGGTCCCCCGTCGCACGGTGCTAGTTGTGACGGGGGACCAACACACCTCTTTGGTCCCGATATCCCGGAGGGGCGGGCGGGTCCGTGGGGCCTCACGCGGGCCAAGTGGCTGGTCGCCTCGGGCCGGGGGCCTGGGGTTCTCCCCAGTGTCTGCCGGCCCGGCCGGCTGGGGTCAAGTGGTGGGCGGCGCTGGATCCCGGTCGGGGTGGTGAGTCTCTCTCTCCCGGCCGGGCGAAGGCGCCGCCTGCCCCGTATAACTCCTCGGGCGCCTGGCGTCCTCCCGTCCGCGGGGCCCAGGCGTCCCCCTGTTGGGCCCCTGTGTGGTGGGGCGCCCGAGGAGTAGAAACCAAGAAACTTATATGGCAACTTCCAACACAAAAAACAACCCACCTGGCCCCTCCAGTAGGGGACAGACAACCCGACCTAGGACTTTGAGCGTAGTGCATGGAGGGCCCGGCCTCCAAGCTGGTCTTCCTGCACCTCGTATTATGATCTTAAAATCACTCGAGGAAAATATGAAACTTTCAGTGCTTACCCCGTTCCAAAGGAAGGAAGCTTGTGACAAGCTGGGATCGGTTATAAGGTGCGAAAAGCTCAGAGACGGTTCGCTTGAAGTTGAATTTAAAACTGCTGAGGATGCAAGGAGGGCGATGGACGCAACAGAAATAACGTACACTAAACGACATGAAACCAGCAGGCGAACAGTCACCGTACGCATCGAGATTCTTCCACACAACACCAAAAATTACTCCAAAGGAGTTATTAACTGCTACGACTTGCGAGATGTTTCGGATGCCGACATTGTGGATGGCCTAACAGAGTGGGGAGTAGTAGAGGCCCGAAGAATTTCAATTAGAAAAGGGAAAGAATTACAGCCAACAAACAACATCATCCTAACTTTTCGCATGACAGATCTTCCGGAGTTTATTTTCGTCGGGTATGTCCGCGTGAAGGTCCGCGTATTTGTACCCAACCCGATGAGGTGTTTCCGGTGCTCCCGTTTTGGTCACACGTCGCAGCATTGTCGAAACCGAGAGACATGTGGACGATGTGGATCAGCAGAGCATATGCAAGATAAATGTGAAGCGGAGAGTCCCCACTGTTCCAACTGCGGCCCAGGCCAAAAACCCCATACCGTCTATGATCGTTCTTGTCCAATTTTCTTGAGAGAGAAGGAAATAGTTGCAATAAAAAGTTTCAAAAAGATAACATTCCGTGAGGCGCGCGAGATCTATGAGGCAGCTCATCCGAGAACATCATATGCTGCAAAGGTGAAGCTGAACTCCAACATTACACAACAGTCTCCGATGCAATCACACACGCACATGAGTGCCTCTCATCTTATAGCTCAACTCAGTGCCATAATGCTTGCCTTTGGTATTGAGTGTACACCGATCAGAGAAAAAGCCTTGTCCTCTCCCCAAACGGTGGTGAGAGAGTCCTCAGCTGCAGACCCTGTAGCGACTCCTCAAGGAGAGTGGGTCCAGGTCCAGCGAGGGAAAAGACATGCCCATCCATCCACATCCAAACCCAACCCCTCTCCAGCCACTTCAATCCCTACCTCCAACACTCTCTTCCCTTCCTCCCCCTCGGCCGAACACTCCGTTCCCGTTAGGGAAGATCCCAGGAGCGCTTCGGGACCAGGACTCGAGACACCGACGTCTCAGGGTCGCGTCGAACCGACGACGAGGATGAGGAAGCCCTCCTCCCACATCCAATCCTTACCCACCACCATCGCCAACCCTAAACCTACCCAACCCATCCCTACACCCTCCCGAACTACCCCAACACCCCCCACCCCCCACCTACCATCTCAGAAGAGAAGGGTGTGGCCTCCGGCCGGGTACCGGTAATTGCGCCGTCCACGACCCGACCGCGCCTAGGAATTGATGTCCGCCAAGGGGCTCCCGACATGGGGGCTTCAGGCCGGACATCCCGAGCTGGGTCGAGGGAGACGTCGCCAAATGTAGGAAGACAACAGGCCCTCGGGGCTTGCCCCCATCTTCCCCAACTTCACAAGCCAGCTCCCTCCACACCGCAGAGACTGGGAGGGTGATGGGCCCACCTCCCACACCTCCCCAGACAGGCGACCAGTCTCGCTGGTCGCCCGCAACAGGCCGGAAGCGCGTCTCGCCCTGGTCAGTCTCGCCAACCGGCGGGGTCAGTCCGAGCGCGAGCGCGCACAGCATCCGACTCGTGGGCCCCCGCTAGTTCTCCATGAACTGACCTGTTTTAACCTTTTTAGCATAGCTCTCAATCCAAGCTGTTTTACAATGGAACTGCAGGGGTTATAGAAGCAGTGCCCATGACTTGCAGGCAGTGCTAAGCAGGGTCTGTCCGGTGGCGTTCTGTCTACAGGAGACTAAGCTGTCACCGGACACCTCAATCAAGGTGAAATGCTACACCCTCCACCGAAAAGAAGTAGCATCTGACACCGTTTCACATGGTGGAGTGCTACTAGGCATCCACCATAGTGTTCCCTCGCATCCACTACTTTTGAACACACGCCTTCAAGCTGTCGCTGCCAGGGTGCACTTTGGTCGGCAAATGATTTCATTATGCAGTATTTACCTGCCCCCTGGAACCCCATTTCCATCTGCCGAGCTGAAGCTTCTTTGCTCTCAGCTCCCCGAGCCGGTTCTAATTCTAGGCGACTTCAACTCACATCATACCGCTTGGGGATGTGAAGATGTCAACGGGCGTGGACGTCTTATGGAACAGTTTTTACACGATGAGTCGCTGTGTGTCTTGAACACAGGCACCAGAACCCATTTCAGTATGCCATCTGGACAAACCTCTGCGCTAGACCTCAGTATCTCTAGTCCTCAACTTGTGCAATATTTTAATTGGTCGGTGGACACTGACCCAATGGGAAGTGACCATTTTCCTGTATGGCTGGAATATCGTGACGGTCCTGTCCTTGGACAGAGGCCGCGGCGATGGAACCTTCGCAAGGCAAATTGGACTGAATATACAACACAAATAGAAACAGCTTGCTCCGCTGATGGGCAGGAGAAACCACAGAGTATAGAACAGTTCACATCACTGCTCCTAAGTTCTGCATCCGCATGCATACCTCGCACCTCCGGTGCTCCCCGGCGTACCCCGGTCCCGTGGTGGACGGAGGAATGCGGAGACGCCATCCGCGCAAGAAAAGGAGCGTATCGTAAATTTAGTAAAAATAGTAATACTGAAAACATGGTCGCCTTTCTGAGGGCCAGGGCCCTGGCACGTCGCACTATTCGGTCAGCCAAAAAGCTATCATGGCGAGAATATGTGGGCCAAATAAACAAACATACCCCGACTACACAAGTATGGTCCAGAATAAAACGCATTGCAGGCCAGCATTCATCCGTTCCCCTACCCGTGCTACGCATGGGTAGTGTGGACGTGACCAAACCTATCGATGTTGCAAACGAAATTGCGCGCGCCTTATCGGAACGTAGCCGTGGCAGTAATTGGGATCCGCAATTCTTGCGTCACAGGTCGCGTTGTGAAAAGCTCCCCACTGATTTTGCCACAAGTGACAGCATATCATATAACCAGCCATTTACAATGTCCGAGCTTACTTCCGCCATGGGGAAGCTCCGAAGTGTATGCGAAGGCCCAGACAACATCCACAACGAAATGATAAAGCATCTTCCTCCATGTGCGACCGAAGCACTTTTAAACATATTCAACCATCTCTGGAAACAAGGCAACTTCCCGGTAGCGTGGCGAGAGGCAGTAGTGATACCAGTGCTAAAACCGGGCAAGAGCGGACTGGAACCGCTCCACTATCGCCCAATAGCCCTCACTTCCTGTTTGTGCAAGCTGATGGAAAGACTGGTAACTACCAGACTAACGTGGTTTTTAGAAGTTCATAACTTTTTCTCAAACGCACAGTGCGGTTTTCGGAAGAACCGGAGTTCGATTGACCACATCTTAACCCTGGACACTACAGTACGCGTAGCGTTTAAGCAGAAACGGCACGTCGGCGCTGTCTTTTTTGACATTGAAGCAGCTTATGACACGACTTGGCGCCAGGGTATTATTGCAAAGATACATAAAAGCGGTATTCGGGGATCCATGGGGTTATTCATACATAATTTTATGGCCGACAGACATTTCCGTGTTCGCATTGGCCACCAGCTGTCCAGAAGATTCGTACAGGTCAACGGCGTGCCACAGGGAAGTGTTTTAAGTGTAGCACTGTTTGCGATAATGATAAATGATATTTGCGACGTACTTCCACCACAACTTGGTCGGTCTCTATTTGTAGACGACTTTGCCATCTGGTGTAGCACAGCTAGACTATCTGCAATGTCGAGACGTCTCCAATTGGCCGTTCAGAAACTTGAAAGATGGGGTGCACTGAATGGATTCAGATTTTCAACACAAAAGACAACCGCAATGCATTTCTGTCGCCGGCGTAACTGTGCAGGATTCGGCCTCAGTTTGTATGAAAACCAAATACCGATGCCACCTGCGGTGAAGTTTCTTGGCGTGACTTTTGATTCACGTCTCAGTTATACAGAACACTTTAGAACACTCCGTGACAAGTGTTTTAAATCGCTGAACCTATTAAAGTGTGTATCTCGCACTAGCTATGGAGCTGACAGATACTCACTGATCATGTTGTATCGCTCACTGATACGGTCTAAACTGGACTACGCTTGTTTTATTTACGATGGAGCACGCAGTTGCACCAAACGAGCACTGGACACAGTTCATCACACCGCTATCCGCATCGCGACCGGAGCATTTCGCACGTCACCCATCGTAAGCCTTCTGGCGGAGGCACATGAGCCGCCTCTATGTCTGCGCAGAGAAAGGTTGGGAATGCGGTACGCCTGCAAGCTCCGCCAGTTCCCTGCTCATCCGACTTACCCGCATGTCTTTTCGCGTCGACTACGGACCCTTTTTTCTGGGGAACGGAATCTGAATGTCGCCCCGTTCGGTGTGCGCGTTCGAAAGCTTCTGCAAAATAGTCGAGTTCAACTTCAGGGAATTCGCAGAGCCCAGGACATGGAAACACCCCCATGGCAGCTGATCGCACCGGAGGTGGATGTATCTCTCGCGAAAATCAGGAAAGCCGATGTCCCTCCAGCAGAATTTCGTGCACTTGCGCTGGAACATATTGAAACATTCCAGGATTGGGTGGCAACGTATACTGACGGCTCTCGAACAGAGGATGGTGTGGGCAGCGCTTTTGTCTGTGGATCTGTCGCCCGCTCATTTACTCTCCCGACGTACGCATCGGTGTACTCGTCGGAACTTGTAGCTATTACGAAAGCGCTATGTTTCATCGAGGTGTCGGATGGTGATCGTCACGTTATATTCACTGATTCTTTAAGTAGTCTGATGGCCCTGGACACGTTTTATCCATCAAACCCCCTTCTGCGTGATATATTGTGTCGTCTTACCGATATGCAGCGCCTAGGACGACGGGTGATTCTATGTTGGCTCCCTAGCCATGTGGGTATTTATGGGAACGAGTTGGCAGATGCTGCGGCAAGGCGAGCAGCACATGCCCTGTGCACTCGGTCATTACCACTCCCTGCCACGGACCATTACCGAGAAGTGTCTATTTTCATCCAAGACAAGTGGCAGGCAGTGTGGGATGCGGTGCCTTCGAACAAGCTGAGAGCCATCAAGCAATGTCTGTGTCCGTGGAGCTCGTCCTGCCGTAAATCTAGACAGGAAGAGGTGACACTTTGCCGCCTCCGCATAGGGCACACTTATGCCACACACAGGTATTTGTTATTCGGCGACGACAAACCGCAGTGCTCCAGATGTCAGGCACAACTGACAGTTCGCCATGTTCTCATCTCATGCCCTTGTTATGCTGACGAACGTAGACGCTACTTTGGGTCTGCCGAGGTGGCTTCCCTTAGAGATATTCTGTCGGACAACTCTTCCACTGTCCAATCGGGACGGTTGATGAATTTTTTATCAGATGTGTCGTTCACAGCAATATATAACCCTCGCTGATATACACCGAATGTAAACTTTGCACCACGATAGGACCAGGTGGACGGGTAACCACGATGTGAAGCTTTATACTACTGCACTTCGTTAACTCCAATAGTTATGGGCGCAAAATGACCACAGCAGTCGACGCGCCCTAAAGCCCAAATAACTAACTAACTAACTAACCTGCCAAGTTCCAATGGGAAAATGGACAAAAACCTTAGGACTGAGGTAATTTTAACGCATCCCACTTTGTGATTGCCATAGTTGTCAAAATTATGACTGTCTCGGCTGGTTACAAATACATGCTTTTCTTAATACCAGTATCAATCTGCACAGAACCTTTGGGATGGGGTTTAGCAACGCCCCCCCCTCCGATTTGAAGAAAAAAATTGAAATGAACAACATGTTTCCAGAAGTGCATGAAAGTTGTTGGTAGCTCATGGAGCATTCACTGCACGCCTTTTGAGATGCATGTTTTGTTCTTAGTAGGCGAAGTGTTCTAGTTAGTGGTTAAGAAAATAGATACATCGAGCATTTCGGCGCCACACATGTGGTGCCGTAGGTAGGTTCGCGTTCTTATCCAGCGTCACTGGCGGATCTTCGAGGACCGCCGGGGCCGTGGCCCCCTAAAAGGCCGGTTTTTCGGAACCTTTGCACTGAAACGGCATTTTCTCGAAATCTAAAGCATTTTATTTGGACATATATGGTCGCAAACGAACACCGAATTTTAGCTGTTCAAATCCGATCTTTTTTAAACCGGACAAAATGAAATTGCACTCTCCAAAACAATCCTCGACAACCAGTCTTCTGGATCTGACCATGTCCATCGCGATTACTATAGAAATGACCGGATATAGTGCGTAAAACTGCACAGACCATTCATTGCACATCTTTGATGTAAGCTTGTCAGGTCACTGAGCCGAGGCGGGTCTTTGTGAACTGGACATGTCCCGACGCATTTCCGGAAATCGCACTTTTTTCAAATTTGAGCCCAAATAGATGGTGAACTATGCATGATATCCTTATGAAATACACAACGCCGTGCCCAGCACTCAATTCGAAGTCCCTCCACAGTGGGTCAGCCATCGCTACTCGGTGGGCTGTGGGAATTGGCGCTCACTCAGATTGATATATATATATATATATATATATATATATATATATATATATATATATATATATATATATATATATATATATATATATATATATATATATATATGGAGGGATGGATGGAAAAGTAGATTGATGGATGGATAGATAGATCGATAGGATGGTGACCGATTGATGTGCAATCCATGCACAGTGGCTGTACTGCCCATAGACTGTGGTCAGTGTGCGGAGCTGCCCATAGACAGTGGGTCGGTGGCTGTGCTGCCCATATACAGTGGTCAGTGACTGTGCTGCCCATAGACAGTGGTAAGTGACTGCCGCTCATGGGCAGTGACCAGTGTATGGAGCTGCCGCATGTCGCAGCCAAGCGGATCGTTTGAGCGTGTTCATCCTCTAGACGCGACTGGGGTGCAAGTAGAAGCCGCCGGTCGCCGGCGGTGAGTCACGACACGTCTCGTCTCTGCTGTGCAGAATCGAGGCGATGACGCCTAACAGAAGCGGTTCCAGTGTGCAGTGGGCAGCTGCTGTTACAGCCAGTGTCCATTGTGACGAATTGTAACCAGTGTCTAGCGAGGAGCTGCTGTTACAGCCAGTGTCCAGTGTGGCGAATTGTAACCAGTGTCTAGCGTGGAGCTGCTGTTGCAGCCAGTGTCCAGTGTGGCGAATTGTAACCAGTCTAGCGAGGAGCTGCTGTTACAGCCAGTGTCCAGTGTGGCGAATTGTAGCGTCTGGCGTGGAGCTGTTGTTACAGCCAGTGTCCAGTGTCGGAGGCCGGCCACCCCATCGCCACGACGGCGAGTGGAGGGACCGGCTCCATCTGTGAATGAGATGGGCCCTCCCCGCCCCCGCCCCGTCTAGTGCCCCAGAAACGAGGCCTACCACTATCAGGCTCTCCACCAGGGGATGGGTCATCAAGTTCCGCCAGAGGACTCAGTCCCTAGGGCCGGGTCGAGCTGAAACTGCCGGCTTGCCAGCGGTCCCCTCTCTCGGGCGGAGGACAGAGCCAGCGCTTTAATTTTGTTTAAATATCAAAACCACTCTTAGTTCTCGCACCATAGTCAAGTCTGTTCCACCACGGCACCTTTGCCTTTTAATCTGTTTTAGTAACTAACGTGATGACTCCATTCATTTTACAATGGAACTGCAGGGAAATGCGTTCCAATATTGCGGAACTGGAAGTATTTTTAAGGACTCAATGTCCAACTACCATATGCCTCCAGGAGACAAAGCTACCTCTTCACTTTTCATTTGGTCTGAAAGGCTACACTGTGCTGACAAAAACATGCCATTGGATACAGTCGCACACGGAGGAGTTGTGTTGGCTGTGAGCCATTGCGCCCCATGCGAGGAGGCCACCCTTAACACTCCTCTTCAAGCCGTTGCTGCTAGAGTTGTCGTTGGCCGCCACACAATTACACTGTGTTCCGTATATCTCCCGCCGGCAATTACGTTCCCTTCCGTCGAGCTGAGACGGCTAGCTTTGGAACTCCCTCCTCCCCTTATGCTTCTTGGCGATTTTAACGCACACCACGTAGCTTAGGGATGCGACAGTACCAACCCTCGAGGCCGCGCTATGGAGAGATTTATTAACGACGAATCCATCTGTTTTTTAAATACCGGCGCTGCCATTCATTTTACACTTCCTTCCGGTGCCACATCTGCGATGGATCTTAGCCTTGTAAGCCCAAATTTGTCTCAATGTTTTACCCGGACAGTGCATGACGATTCTTTGGGCAGTGACCGTTTTCCGGTGCTGCTCAAGTATGGGGATCGGACCGTGCTTGGTTTGAGACCCCAGAGGTGGAATTTTTAGAAGGCTGACTGGGAGAAGTTTGAAACAAAGGTGCAAGCGGCCTTTGGAGACAATGCCGATTACACCACTGTCAATAGAACAATTATCTTCCATGCTCTTGCAGTCGGCCGATGCGTGCATCATCCCGTGGACGTCTGGAGCTCCACGTCGCACCCCAGTACCATGGTGGTCCGTGGCATGTCGGGACGCCATACGCGAACGCAAACGAGCTTTTAGAAAATTTAACAAAAATTGCTCTTGGGCCAACTTGGTAGCTTTTCAAAAGTCGAGAGCCTCCGCGCGACGAACAATTAGACAGGCTAAGCGCACATCGTGGAGGGAGTATCTGGCCACGCTGAACCGATCCACTCCAATGGTACAAGTGTGGTCTCGAGTGAAACGTATAGCCGGTAAATTTAATTCCGTCCCTCTCCCAGTGCTCAGAGTGGCTGGTGCAGAGATCAATCATCCTGCCGATGTGGCAAACGCAATCGGTCGAGCGATGGTAACACGCGGCCAAGCAGGAAGTCTCCACCCGGAGTTCCGCCGTCGGAAGGCCCGCTTAGAAAGCCAGGCGGTCAACTTTTCCACGTCCGAGCACTTCTCTTACAACAAGCGATTCACCACAGCAGAACTATGGTCGGCAATAAGGAGCCTGAAAAGTGTGGCAGAGGGGCCTGACCGCATCCACAATGAGATGCTAAAGCATCTCCCAACACGAGTACTACGAGCACTCCTCACAACTTTCAATATGCTATGGGAGGAAGGTCAATTTCCAGCAACATGGCGGGAAGCCACAGTGATCCCGGTCTTGAAGCCAGGCAAGAGTGGGCTCGATCCGCTGCACTACCGTCCCATCGCCCTTACCTCGTGCTTGTGTAAATTATTGGAAAAAATGGTAAATGTGCGACTGACATGGTTTTTAGAAACACACGACCTTTTTACAAACGCCCAGTGCGGTCTTAGAAAACATCGTGGGACAACGGATCATCTCCTAACACTTGACACTGCCATACGTGTAGCATTTAAGCAGGGGCGACACACTGGAGCCATCTTTTTCGATCTCGAAGGAGCATATGACACCACCTGGCGCCACGGTATTTTGATGAAGGCTCGAGAGTCTGGAATCCGTGGGCATCTGGGCACTTTCATTCACAACTTTTTGACTGAACGTTTCTTTCGCGTCCGGGTGGGACACGAGCTATCTGAATGGTTCCAGCAAACCAGTGGTGTCCCGCAGGGCAGTGTCCTCAGCGTTACCCTGTTCGCCATGATGATTAATGATATTGACGCTGATGTACCACCGAGCATGGGACGCTCACTATTTGTCGATGATTTCGCCATCTGGTCTTCTGCCTCAAATACTACAACAATTACACGACAGTTGCAGCTTGCGGTGAACAAGCTCCAGAGCTGGAGCATTAAAAATGGTTTCCGATTTTCCACCGACAAAACCGCTGCAATCCATTTCTGCCGCCGACGATGTATCCAGGAACTGGACGTTGAGCTGTACGGCGAGCTTATCCTAGTGAGACCAACCGTGAAGTTTCTGGGAGTACAATTTGACAGTCATTTAACACACAAACACCACAGCAAGACACTTAGAGAAAAAAGTTTTAAATCTCTCAACCTACTGAGATGTATTGCTAAAATGTCTTACGGCGCGGACCGTAAGACCCTGATGATATTTTACAAGTCATTTATCCGGTCCAAACTAGACTATGCGTGCTACGTGTATGATGGCGCTTGCGCCAGCAACAAGCGCACTTTGGATACAGTGCACCACTTAGCACTGCGTATTATTACTGGGGCCTTCAGAACCTCACCGGCTGCGAGCCTGACAGCAGAGGCCAATGAACCTCCGCTGGCACTGAGGCGTGAAATGTTGGGCCTGCGATATGCGTGTAGACTGCGGCAGTTTCCCACGCACCCCACTTACGACGCAGTTTTCTCCCGCCGCATTTTGACACTTTTTTCCAATGGGCAGAATCAGAGGACATTACCATTCTGTACGCGGATGCAGAACCTTTTTAAAAATAGTAGAACGAGAGTGCGTCGAGTGATGCGAGTACAAAAACTACCAATACCACCCTGGGAACTGGTTTCGCCTCCAATTGACGTGTCTCTATCAGGCATGCACAAAGGAGATATCCCGTCGGAATTGTGTCGGTTGAGAACGATTGAGCACCTGGACTCTTACCGAGGACACGCAAGGATTTTACTGATGGTTCCAAGAGTACCACAGGAGCAGGGTGTGCTTTTGTGTGCGGTACTACTGTACGTTCGTTCAGCCTGCCTGTGTATGTCTCGGTTTATAGCTCTGAACTCATTGCGATCGTGAAGGCATTGTCATTTATAGAGGTCTCTCAGGACACATTATATGTGATTATATCTGACTCCCTTAGTAGCCTTTTGGCACCCCCTCCTTTTTTCCCCCCCCCCAGGGGGAAAAGGGGGGGGGGGAAAAAATCCCCCTCTCAAGATTTGTTCGATACTTGGCACTGACTGCATTTCGCTCGCGACAAATCGGCGTGAGAGATGGGAGATTTTATAAAACAAAAGGCGACACGTGTTAAAAAAAAAAAAAAATATCCCTCAGACCCTTTACTAATTGACATTCTCATAAGAATTACTACGTTGGAAAAAGAGGGAATAACCGTTCGCTTGTGCTGGATCCCTAGCCACATCGGGGTGTGGGGAAACGAGCGCGCGGACACTGCGGCGAAGTGGGCAGCTCAGAACCCCCGCCCACGGATATGCCCACTTCCTGCTAGGGACCACTTCTCAAGGATTACACATTTCATACTTGGTAAATGGCAAAAATCATGGGACAGAGAAAGCAACAATAAGTTACATGCAGTCAAGCAACATCTAGGACCTTGGGAGTCATGCCTTCGTAGGTCCAGACAAGAGGAGGTCACACTTTGCAGGATGCGCATCGGGCACACCTACTCTACCCATCGCTACCTCCTGTGTGGGGAGGAGAGACCGCGGTGCCCCCGCTGTCTGGAAACACTGACTGTGCGTCACGTGCTTCTGACGTGCCAGCACTTTGCATCAGAGCGCCGATTGTTTTATGGAAGAGACACGCGGATCGTTTGACATATGAAGACATACTGGGAAACAACTCAAAACTTGTGCATTCTGGAAACTTGTTCCGTTACTTGTCGTTGATTGGGTTCCAAACCACGTATGCACCCACACTGGCGGATCTAGCCCACCGGTTTGGGGGGGCAACTTTCGGTTTTCGGCGTCACCCCCCTCCCCCCCCTCCCCAGTGGCGTACCTAGGAATTGCATCAGGGGAGGGGTCGAAAGGATTTGGAGGGTGCCCATTATCCCACTATTTTTGGTTAAAAGCACCGGATTTCGACCACTATTTGGCAAAAGGGCCCATTACATTTTTTTTAATGACAACATAATTTCCTGTGTAGGGGCCACCTCCATCGTTTCTAAGTTACCGGATTTTTGTTCTTGTTTACCAAAACGTTCACGTTCACGTTCAACGTCTTGTACCACGTTAACGTTCGTGCACGTGTACACACTTGGTAGATCCGATTTTGTCAACTTTTGCTGTAAGCAGAACTTGAGCAGCATGGAACCCTCGATGTGTGTCAGAATCTACTATGCTACGATATTGGCTTCCAAACAATTTTTTTTTAAACCTTTTAAATTGGAGATTCTTTCATTCAGACGCAATTTTTTTACCTCGGCAAAGGCTACTGCATTTTAATTTAGTTTACTTCTGTTGGTTTGGGGGAGGGGGCAAAAGACACTATGCCCCCCTTTAAGCGCTTCGGGAGGCCATGACCGGAATGGCCCCTCCCTGGATCCGCTAGTGTGTACCCAGGTAATAGCTCTCACCAACAGTGAAATACTAGTATAAAAGTTATGGGCGCGAATGATCAATTCTGGTCGAAGCGCCCTAAAGCCCAAATAACTAACTAACTAACCAGTGTCCAGTGTGGCGAATATTAGCGTCTAGCGTGGAGCTGCTGTTACATCCAGTGTCCAGTGTGGCGAATTGTAGCCAGTGTCTAGCGAGGAGCTGCTGTTACAGCCAGTGTCCAGTGTAGCGAATTGTAGCCAGTGTCTAGCGAGGAGCTGCTGTTACAGCCAGTGTCCAGTGTGGTGAATTGTAGCGTCTAGCGTGGAGCTGCTGTTACAGCCAGTGTCCAATGTGGCGAATTGTAGTGTCTAGCGAGGAGCTGCTGTTAAACCAGTCAATGTGGTGAATTGTTGCGTCCAGCGTGGAGCTGCTGTTACAGCCAGTGTCCAGTGTGGCGAATTGTAGCCAGTGTCTAGCGTGTAGCTGCTGTTACAGCCAGTGTCCAGTGTGGCGAATTGTAGCCAGTGTCTAGCGTGGAGCTGCTGTTACAGCCAGTGTCCAGTGTGGCGAATTGTAGCCAGTGTCTAGCGTGTAGCTGCTGTTGCAGCCAGTGTCCAGTGTGGCGAATTGTAGCCAGTGTCTAGCGTGGAGCTGCTGTTACAGCCAGTGTCCAATGTGGCGAATTGTAACAGTGTCTAGCGAGGAGCTGCTGTTACAGCCAGTGTCCAGTGTGGCGAATTGTAGCGTCCAGCGAGGAGCTGCTGTTACAGCCAGTGTCCAGTGTGGCGAATTGTAGCGTCCTAGCGTGGAGCTGCTGTTACAGCCAGTGTCCAGTGTGGCGAATTGTAGCCAGTGTCTAGCGAGGAGCTGCTGTTACAGCCAGTGTCCAGTGTGGCGAATTGTAGTGTCTAGCGAGGACAGCGTTTCTTTTTTTTTGTTTAAAGTAGGGCGCGAAATGCCTGCAGCGATGCAAAATTGTTACAGCCAGTGTCCAGTGTTGCGAATTGTAACCAGTGTCTGGCGAGGAGGTGATGCTACATCCAATGTCCATTGCCAGTGTGGGTCAGTGGTAGAGTTCCCTATGTTTTTGGTGGGGCTCTGGCCACACCATATTTACATTGGCCCCACCAACGTCTTCTTACATGGAACCCTATGGGGTGGGCCCCATCAACCACACTGTCAGTACTCATTGACTCCATGCAATGGGCCGAACCAATCATTTTCGAACTTCTCCACCCGTGTTGGTAGTTATGTCTGGTGTCCAGCGAGGTGGAGCTGATGTTGCAGCCAGTGTCTGCCGGTGGGGAAGGTGCTGTTTTACGCAGTGTTCAGTGTGTGTGGGGGGGGGATGCTGCTGCTGTTCGAATTATCGAGTGGGAAGGCGCTGTTGTTATAGCCACGGTGTCCGGCGGCGAAGAGCTGATGCTGCATTCGGGATCCAACGTGGGTGCTGTTATGATCGGTGTCGGGAGATGCAGTCCGTGGCCAAGGGGATGAGGAGCAGCTGTACTATCTAGTTTAACACGCTGATGAGAAGCAGAGACGCAGCCAAGGGGGCCGGGCTCCCCTTGGCAACCAAAAATACACCAGTCAAAGAAGACATTTTGATATTTTCACCACGCAAAACCAGACATTTTCGGCGCGTTTCGCGCGACGAAAGCGGTCTGTTCATTACGTTTGTTTTTGGTCGGCCCCCTTAAGAAAATTCTGGTTGCGCCTCTGATGAGAGGGTAGGTCATGCCGTAATATGTGGGTGTCGCTTTACCAAACCATCGGGAACGACATGAATTTCATGTACAAATATGGGGTTGAATTTGGGAGTTAGGAGGTCTTGCTGCGCTGTTGGAGGACACACAATATACTAAATGAGAGGAGTATGTCCTCTGAACCAGAGTGATCGATATTTCGGAAGTCTAAGTTTGAGAGGATCCTTTCTGCTCTAGACTCCGAAGAGAATAACTTTTTCTTGGCACATTGGGCGTGGACGTAAGAGCGGCCAAAAACTGCCGGGGGGGAGAAGCCAATACCAAACCCTGGACCATGGACCTGGCCAATCATGGAGTTTACCCGAGTGGGTTCAACATTTCACGTGCTGCTTTTGTTGGTGAAGATATTCTCGAGATGGTGTTTTTTCAATATATCGCCATCATCCTCATACTAGCTTAGTCTAGATAGTGCTGACCACTACTTGGCTGGTCACCTCTTTAACACTAAGACTCCACTCCTATACGCAATGCAATATCCTGTATGACCTATATGCAATATCGTACTCATTTCGGCATTACAATGCCAAAGTGGGTACCATATCGCAGTTACTGCGGGAGCACTGCTCGTTAACCATCTGTGCGGTGAAACAGTCGAACGAAATCGCAAATTGACGCGTCACTCCACGCCGCAGCCGTTCCGCCACGCTCACGGCAAAGGCGAGTTCCGCCCATTTCCGGCTGGTGGCTGGGCCCGCGCTTCCGGTCGGTGACGTCACAAACGCCAGTCACCGGCCGGCGGGCCAGGTGCCTGGTATTGGTGAAGGCATTGGTGCACACATACCCACAGCAACATGGCGGAGTTGTGCACCAACTGACTTGCCTCGGTATCCTCAAAGTTGCAGTGCACATGTTCACTTTGTGCATTTTTACATGGTTTGTATGGATTTGCATTTGGTGCAAAAAAATAAGAAGCGTTCCTAAGGTTATCCACCATTATTTATCATGAAAATGTGGCAAATATGCGGCCATCTGTGTCCAGGTAGCCACGAAACGGCGACGCCAGGTTTAGGTGGACATTTGACGTTCACCCAAACATGGAGGTTCACCAAAACCAGGCGGGGGTGATTGCCATCTATGCCGATATTTGGAAGCCGGCGGATTCCGTTGAGCGGTGACCCCGGCCGAACTCTGCAGCTTCAGTGTCGATGCGGGATGGCGTGCGAACCTGACGACCGAACCGACGCAGGTGACCATCACACGGCCGGCCACGAGTGCTGTTGGATATACTTTTGATGGGGCAAGTGCCCCCTCAATGCTGGCTTTACCGCCCAATAATTTCCAATTTTAACATGGAACCCTATGTAGTGTGCCCCCAATCCATTTGGGCCCGCCCATTACCTTCATGCGTTGCCCCACCCTCGATAATTTTCATAAATCGACGCTGGTAGCCCACATAGAGCGGATGGGGTGGTGGGTACGGGTCCGTGTTGACTTAGATTCAGATTCAGATTCGTTTGTTGTCGTAACATTCACATCGGTGGTTTTTCATGTTCGCAGGTACCTTGTACATAAAAGGGAATGTAGGCATAGGCGTTGGAACAGGGGGCCAGGGGGCCATGGGCCTCCCACTTTTCAAAGTGGGGGGCCAACAATGGTAGCTGGCCCTCCCAGTTCAAAGCCCCTATATTATCGTCCAATCTCTTTAACATCCGCTTCAGGCAAGCTTATGGAGAAGCTCGTCAACGGGCGCCTATCTTGGTTTTTGGAAAACCATTTTGGATCTTGGTTTTTGACATTCTTGTAAACACGCAGTGTGGCTTTCGTAAAAATAGGTGCACTATCGACCATATTTTATCGACTATCGACCATATTCACTGAACGCATTCAGACGCCGCCGTGGGAACTCATAACACCTGAAGTGGACGTATCCCTCGCCGGAACAAAGAAAGCGAATGTCATACCACATGAATTCCGAGCACTTGCCATGGAGCACATCGCGAGTTATACTGGATTCGTTGCAACGAACCCCGATGGATCCAGAACGGAGTCTGGCGCCGGTAGCGCTTTCACTACTGGTACTGTGTAAGAAGTTTTTCCCTTCCTTCGCATGCGTCTGTGCATTCCTCTGAGTTTATTGCTATCCTGAAAGCTCCATGATTCATTGAAGTGTCAAATGCTCCACTACACGTTATTTTAACGGATTCCTTAAGTAGCCTTATAGCGATGAGGACGCTCGACTCATCTAATCCCATTTTACGGATGTTTTATCTCGCCTTACCGCTGTGCATCAAGCAGGTAAAAGAGTAGCACTGTGTTGTATCCCGAGCCACGTGGGCATCTCTGGGAATGACCTAGCGGATGCTGCTGCAAAACGTGCGTCGCTAGCCCCATGCTTGCGAAACTTACCGCTCCCTGCCCGTGATTATTTCCGAACAATTTCTGCGTATGTGCTCGCAAAGTGGCAGGCTTCTTGGAACACACTAACTGATAATAAGTTGAGAGCGATCAAGCATCGTCTCGAAAAATGGAGTTCGTGTTCGCGTATGAATAGGCGACGCGAAGTTGCGCTGTGCCGCTTAAGAATAGGGCACACATATGCCACTCATTCGTACTTGCTAACTGGTAATAAATTCCCGCGCTGCCCGAAATGTCACGCACGCCTATCTGTGCGTCATGTGCTGCTCTCCTGCCCCGGTTATGAGGAGGAGCATAGACGCCACCTTGGACGCGTTCAGTCACTGTCACTAAGTGAAGTTTTAGGCGACAACTCGAATATTGTCCAATCGGAGAAACTTTTTGATTACCTCACCGAAGTATCATTTTCTGTAATATATACACCACGCTGAAAGGTTTAACTATGCCATGACGTTTTTACGTTCCGTTTGTTACTATGATTACAGAATAGCAGTTTCTGCGAAGTTTAACTAGCATATGCAATATATCGAAGCGTAAATAACTTACTGTTATGGGCGCTACATGACCAATGAAGTCGATACGCCCTTAAGCCGAAATAACTAACTAACTTAGCTGGCCCTACCACTTTTGAGACATTTGAATTTAATAAAAGGCAGCATGCACGCATTTGAAGACGTGAAAAGGTTCCTGCAATGCATAAGCAAATAAAAGTTGCACATATCACATGGTAGCACTTCATTTTTAAAGTCATACACACTTGAACATGACCTTACAACAACGCAACTAATTCAGGAGTTGATGTAATGCAACAGATGTATGGATATTCACACCTTATATTATGTTATGAAAAGACTATAAAGCAGATGATGTGCCAGCTAGTACCAAAATACATTCATACTAGAGTTTCACTGTGCTTCTTTTACTGTTAACATATTTAACATTGATTTCATTAATATTGCCTACAGTATAAAATTATATAGGCTGAAGTCAGTAACGTAGCACAATCAAGGTAAGACGTACAATTTGGAAGCGCAAGTTCCTTGCCTTGATATTACATAGCCATGTATTATATATGGCCTTACTCCTAGCTGCCATACACTTCAACATGAAATTACTGCCACGATACATACATTGCGTGACTGTAGTATGAAATAGAACGTACAAATGTCCACATTTCAATGGATTTTCACACTTTGGCACAGCACACAAATATCCAACATTTTCAGTGAGATGCCTGGGTATTATCGGTGCTGGTATCCAACATAGCAAAATACTTATTTTCATCATTTACTATGGTAGCATAGATACAATAATGAAGACCACACCTATTATATCAACTTCAAGTGCGAGAACGCCTGTCAGAATCTCAGAATCCCCGAGAGGATTAGGCGCTCGTGGTGCGACCTGACAAGGTCACACGAGTAGTGATATGAAGAGTGATGATGTGACGAGTAACGAGCGAAGTTTTATCGGGGTAGCCGCGCCCCCTCGGCCCGCCCCCCGGGGTTGACGGAGTCCTGGAGGTTGAGGTCCCCCGTCGCACGGTGCTAGTTGTGACGGGGGACCAACACGCCTCTTTGGTCCAGATATCCCGTAGGGGCGGGCGGGTCCGTAGTGCCCCATACGGGCCAAGTGGCTGGTCGCCTCGGGCCGGGGACCGGGGATTCTTCCCAGTGTCTGCCGGCCCGGCAGGCTGGGGTCAAGGGGTGGGCAGCGCTGGATCCCGGTCGGGGTGGTGAGTCTCTCTCTCTCCCGGCCGGGCGAAGGCGCCGCCTGCCCCGTATAGCTCCTCGGGCGCCTGGCGTCCTCCCGTCCGCGGGGTCTAGGCGTCCCCCCAGTTGGGCCCCGATGTGGTGGGGCGCCCGAGGAGCCGAAACCAAAGCACTTGCATGGCATCCACAACACTAAATAGCCTTCCTGGTCCCTCTCGTAGGGACCAGACTAACTTCCTACCCATCGCTGGTGGGAATAGCAACCCGAAAGGCGGCGGGGAAACAAACCCCCACACACGTGTCCTCGTCTTCCGTGGATTGGCGAAATGTCTCGCCTCACTGTCTCCATTTCAGCGTCAAAACGGTTGTGATAGATTCGGGAAGATAACTCGATGTGAGAAATTGAAAGATGGTTCTCTAGAGGTAGAGTTCGCCCGGGCGGCAGAGGCGGATAAAGCGTTGGAAGCTTCCGAATTTATATACAGTGTTCGGAAAGGGAATAGGAGGGTCGACGAGGTAATCCAAATCCAAGTAGAACGCCACCAAACAAAGAACTCATCGCGTGGCATAATCAACTGTTATGACTTAAAGGACGTATCAGAGGACGAGATCGTCGATGGTTTATCCAAATTCGGAGTAACTGGAGCGAGGAAAATGAAGATGAGGCAGAGACTATTACAGCAAACAATGTCATTTTGACTTTTAACACAATTGACTTACCGTCAGAGATACGAGTGGAATATCTACGGGTAAAGGTTCGTGTTTTCCTGCCTAATCCCATGAGATGCTTCAAGTGTCAGAGGTATGGACACACTAACCATTTCTGCAGGAATCGTCCAGCTTGTGGGTGTGCTTCTTCTGACTACAGTGCCGAACAGTGCACATCAGATATGTTACATTGTGTAAACTGTGGGCGCGGACAGAACGCCCACACCTCCTTTGATGGAACGTGTCTGGCCTATGTCAAGGAAAAAGAAATAATTGCAATTAAACACACCCACAAACTAACTTTCCGCGAGGCTAGATAAATGTATGAACAGTCCCACCCTAAAATATCATACGCGTCGAAGGTCAGAAACTCCGCACCCATTGCACACCAGGTACACGAAGACAAAACCAAAGAACTGATTGCACACCTGTGTGCACTCCTCCGCTCCTTCGGCGTATCCATCGCCTCGCCAGCGACATCTCAAACGCAAGTGACTGAGACCTCCCAAGCGCCAGAACACGCTGCTTCGCCGCGGACGGCCTCGCCGCATCCTGCCGCTACGTCGGCCCGCTTCAGAGCAGGCTCCAGAGGAATGGCAGTGTGTCCGACGGACCAAGAGACCAGCCAAGCCCTCCAACAACGGCCTGGGATCCATACCCCCCACTTCTGCAGTGCTCACACCAAGCCAGCCCATCCTCGCACCACCCAAGACTACGCCAAACCCTGCACCTAGTTCTGGAGAGGGTGGCGTAGCCTCACGACGGGTACCGGTGCTTGCACCCCTGACGATCCGACCACGTCCCCGACCAAAGGTCCGCCTGGGGGCACCCGATATGAGTGCGTCTGGACGGGCAGCGCGTGTTGGATCCAGGGAGTCGTCGCCGGGCTCACGGGTTGAGCGACGGCTTCGAGACGACTCCCCACCGTCCCCGGCCCCTATGGTCAGCCCTGTGTCTGCCCCGGAGACGGGAGAGACCATGGGTCCGCCTCCCACACCACCCCATGCGACGTTCACTGGTCGCAAGCGAGCACCCCCGTGGACACCATCACCACCCGGTGGGGGACAACATAGATCTCGCCCCAGATCGTCCGACACCAAGTCATCTCCACATCTTTAGAGTAGTGGTGTTACGAGGTCACCCTTTTTAGTCACATCTAGTCAAGTCTAGCCAACTATGTCATCAATTTTACAATGGAACTGTAGGGGTGTGAGGACCAGCCTGGAGGAACTCCAAGTTATGGTGAATGAGCACTCTCCGGTAGCTGTCTGTTTACAGGAGACGAAGCTTTTAGCTGGAACCCCGTTTTATTTTTTTTTAAACTACCAGGTCTTCCGTAAAGACAACCAGACAGACACCATTGCACATGGAGGCGTCCTGTTGGCCGTCCACCACAGTACTCCTGCCTTTCCGCTTATCCTGCGTACCAACCTGCATGCGGTGGCAGCACAAATGTCCATCGGACACAGAAACATAACAGTATGCTCGATATACCTCCCACCTGGCGGACCTCTACCATTAACAGAACTCGGACGACTTTAAGCCGAGCTCCCTCCTCCCGTTTTACTTCTAGGAGATTGTAACGCCCATCACACAACCTGGGGATGCGCCGATAGTAATTCACGCGGACGATAACTCGACACGTTCTTTCTGCAAGAATCGCTATGCATTTTAAATACGGGTGCACACACTCATATAGCATTCCCATCGGGAAGCACTTCCGCGCTGGACATTAGCGTGGTCAGCCCGCAGCTGGTGCAATCTTTCGATTGGTCTGTTGAATCCGATCCTAGAGGCAGCGACCATTTTCCAGTCTGGCTTCATTGTGTCGACGGAGCCATTCTGGGCTCAAGGCCACAACGCTGGAATTTTAGAAAGGCTGATTGGCCGGAGTTTGTAGCTAGGCTTGATACCATTTTTAATACAAACGGGAACAATGCTGCACCATCTATAGAGAACTTTACCTCCATAGTCTTAGATTGTTCTGCCGACTGTATCCCACGTACCTCTGGTAAACCTCGACGTGCGCCTGTGCCGTGGTGGACGGAGCAATGCCGGGATGGTATTCGTGCCCGCCGACGTGCCTTTCGGAAGTTTGACCGCAATAGCACCTCGGCAAACCTGATCGCCTTCCGGCAAGCCAGGGCGGTCGCCCGGCGAACAATCCGGGAAGCCAAAAGGACGTCATGGATACAGTATGTGAATAAGCTGAACCGTTTCACACCTACCACCCATATTTGGTCTCAAATAAAACGAATATCCGGATGTTCGCGATCCACACCACTACCATTCGTGCACATCTCTGGCAATGTAGTCGCACAACCTCGGGACGTTGCGAACATTATTGCTCAAACCCTGGCGGACCGAAGCCTGAACTGCTACTCAAATGCAGGTTTCCGTGAACACAGGGCTCGATGCGAAGCAGCTATGGTCGATTTTACCAGCGCGGAGAAACTTTACTATAATGAGCACTTCACAATGGTCGAACTTACATCACAAATTGCTTCACTGCATCCCGTGTCCGAAGGACCGGACAACATCCATAACGAGATGCTCCGGCACCTCCCCACACATGCGCTTGAAGTACTTCTGACATGTTTTAACTCTCTGTGGACTAGCGGCAGATTCCCGCCATCTTGGCGGGATGCGACCGTCATCCCCATATTGAAGCCCGGCAAGACTGGTTCTGACCCTCTTCACTACCGACCGATTTCCCTGACTTCGTGCCTGTACAAACTCATGGAGAAGATGGTCAGTGTTCGCCTCACGTGGTTTCTTGAACAACACAACTTTTTACTCACGCGCAGTCTGGTTTTAGGAAGAACCGGTCCACACTTGATCATGTATTAACATTGGACACTGCGATTCGTACCAGTTTTAGAGAAAAGCAACATCTAGGAGCAGTGTTTTTTTTACATTGAGGGCGCCTACGATACGACATGGAAACAAGGTATTCTTTTAAAACTTAGGAAGTGTGGTGTGCGTGGTTTTATGGGGCACTTCGTTCAGAATTTTCTTACTGATCGAACATTCCGTGTCCGTGTAGGAAGCGCAATGTCTGGTCGGTTGACGCAGGTGAATGGTGTTCCCCAAGGAAGTGTCCTTAGTGTGGTTTTATTTGCGCTAATGATTAATGATATCGGAGATGTTCTCCCATGTGGCGTCGCGAGATCCCTTTTCGTCGATGACGTTGCAATCTGGTGCTCGGCATCACGTTCATCCTCCATGGAAAGACAGCTGCAACTCGCCACTTCTCACCTTGAGAAATGGGGTAACTTGAACGGGTTCCGATTTTCTACCCACAAGACTGTTGCAGTGCATTTTTGTCGACGCCGTAGCTGCCAGGACCCGAACATTCAGCTCTATGGAGAGCAGATCCCTTTCCATCCTGCAGCTAAGTTCCTGGGCATCACATTTGATCGTCGTCTTACGTACAAGGACCACCTAAAAACGCTGCGGCAGAAGTGTTCCAAGTCCCTGAACATTATGAATTGTGTTGCCCGAACTGCCTACAGAGCAGATAGGTCTACGCTTTTACTTCTATACCGATCGCTCATCCGTTCAAAACTCGATTATGGCTGTTTTATCTACGGCTGTGCCAGTGTGACTCCAACAAACGCATGCTCGACACTATCCACCATGCCGCCTTGCGTATTGCCACAGGTGCATTCCGCACATCTCCGACTGCAAGCCTTCTCGCATATGCTGATGAAGCTCCGCTCGCCCTGAGACGAGACAAACTTGGACTGCGGTATGCGTGCAGGGTGAGGCAATCTCCTCTAAATCCAGCATACCAGGCCTTGTTTTCCCACCGTACGCTTGCGCTGTTCTGTGGCGGACGTGGCAACGTACTACCTCCTTTCTGCGTGAAGTTGCGGGAGCTGGCAGAGGGGAGCGGTATCCAAATGCGCAGCATTAGAAGGATTGAGCCACTGCCCGTTCCCCCATGGGAACTGATTCAGCCTACGGTGGACACGACACTGTCGGTCACACGTAAAGATGAGATTACCCCGGAAATGATTCGGATGAAGGCTCTTGAACACGTTCACGCCTATCACTCATGCACTCTCACCTACACCGACGGTTCGAAGACTGATGATGGCGTGGGGTGTGCCTTTGTGAGTGGTGCCACGATCCGATCGTTCACCCTGGCTCCTCACGCAACCGTTTACACGGCTGAGCTTCTGGCCATCACGAAGGCCATGTGTTTCATCGAGATAGGGAAAGACGTCGACCACGTGATACTCTCGGACTCTCTGAGTAGCCATCTAGCGCTGAAACAGTTTTATCCTCATGACCCTGCCGTGCAGGATGTGTTATTGCGTATAACTATGCTTAAGCGAGCCGGGAAAAATGTAACCCTCTGCTGGATACCAAGCCATGTTGGAATACGGGGGAATGAGCTGCCTGACCAAGCAGCAAAACGTGCTGCGCGGAGACAGTACATCCATTCGCTTCCTGTTCCCGCGACACACTTCAGCCAGACAATAAATACATTATTCCAGGACAAGTGGCAACAATTTTGGGACTCGACCGGCGGAAACAAATTAAGAACCATCAAGCCAACTCTTGGGTGTTGGGAATCATCATCTAGAGCTTCCCGGAAGGAGGAGGTGGTTCTCGCCAGGATGCGAATGGGCCACACATATGCTACCCACGGCTACCTATTGCGAAACGAGGACGGGCCGATGTGTACTCGCTGTGATAGCCCACTGACAGTGAAGCACGTTCTTCTGGTGTGCCCCCTATTCTCAGCGCAGCGACGACGATTCTTTGGACGAGAGGTTTCCGCGCTGACTATGGCGGGTCTTCCGGGTGATGGGTCTCGCGTGATTCGTAGATCTTAGATACTTCGTATTTCACAATGCATTTCACCCCATGACGTGTCATTCTGACTTATTTCCGCTCGCTTTCACTGTTTGATGATGTGACTTCCCTTTCACTGTTTGCCTGACGATGTTGCTTGCATTTCGCTGTTTCACTGACGATGTTATGGGCGCTGCATGACAGACGCAGTCGATGCGCCCCTAAACTCCAATAACTAACTAACTAACTAACTAACGAGTAACGAGCGATGCGTGTCATGTTACCTGAGAAGGCACATGATGAGCATGGCAACTGACCCGAGTGGATCTTCAGCTGGGTAACGGCGTAGTGGCATTGACAGCACTTTAAACATTTAGTTCAAATTATGTCGTTGAACAGAAATGGTTCGGTAAGATTTTGTTGCCATGGTATATGTAACAATCTCTGCTTAGCAAAGACACTGATCCCAGAATCTATTCAATGAAGACATTTTGATTAAAAGTACAAAACACCAAATTACAACGGAGACTACTACCAAGGCTTTTCATCGTCCAGTGATGTGTACGTCTAGTCTGAGATTTAAGAACCCTGAAGATAATGAGATGAATTTAGGCCAATTGCAGGGTGTATATTTCTGAACACTACTTCTGGTGCAAGCAGTTAAATGGGCATAGGAAAGTCGATGTTGTGCGATGTACTCCATAGACGTCATGGTTAAGCTATACAGTCATTGGGGCATGCGCATTGGCGTATCGAAGGGAGGGGGCATTGGAGCAGTCACCTTCCCCATGAGAGGTTGTGGGTCCCAAATAATCGCGTATTGGTTCGGAAAAATAGCGCCAGGCTCCCTAAAAATCATGCTGGTGTCCCCAACAATCGCACCGGGACCCATACAAATCACTTTGGAGCCGCCAAAAAGTCCCTGAAAATGAGGCTGGAGCCTCCCAAAATCCCACCAAGGGCCCTGAAAATCACATTGAATGCCTCAAAAATCGTCCCGGGATCCTAAAAATGACGCTGATGGCTCCAAAATGTGCGGTCGGGTCCCTGAAAATACCGTTGGACCTCCAAAAAGTCGCGCCGGGACCCCGATAAGTCGTGTCAGGGCCCCATGGAATCACGCTAAGGCCTTAAAAGGTCGGACCGCGCCCTGTAAATCACGCTGGGGGCCAAAAAGTTTCTCAGGGCCCCACGAAAATGACGCTAGGCCCGAAAAAGACTGGTCGGGCCCTCAAAATCACACTGGATCCCGAAAGGTCGGGCCGGGGCCCCTGATAATCGCGCTGGGGGCACACAAAGTTTGACCGGGGCCCCTGAAAACCACGAAGGGAGCAGAAAATGTCGTGCCGTGGTCCTTGAAAATCACGATGGGGGCCGCAGAAAGACTGTCTGGGCCGCAGAAAATCACGCTGGGGGCCGAAAAAAGTCGTGCCGTGGTTCTTGAAGATCACCACGGGGACTCAAAACGTTGGGCCGAGGCCACTGAAAATCACGTTGAGCCTGAAGGTACTAAAACGTCGCACCCGGACTCCTGCAAATCACGCTGGGGGCTTGACAGGTCGCACCGGGGCCCCAAAAAGTCCCATCGGAAACGCCCAATAAATGAAGCCGGGGCAACGAAAAAGCAGTCTGGACATGGAAAATCACTTTGGGCTCCTAGCGGTCGATCCAAAAGAAACCAGAACGTGTTGAGCCCCAAAGACGTGTCGAGGCCACTAAAACTCGCGATAGGCATTCCAACAAATGAAGACATGGTCCAAAAATCGCACTTAGACCCAAAAACGTCGCGCCGCTGCCCTTGGAAATCATATTAGGGGCCAAAAAAGTCCCGTCGGAGCCCCACAAGTCGCAGCTGGCTTCCCAAAAATCAATTCCTATCCGGAATGTTACTCTACGGCCACACAAATTGCGTCAGACCCCAAAACGCGTCTGGCCCCGGAAAAGAAGCGCCTTGGAGCACCGAAAAATATGTACCGGGAGACCGAAGAATCGTACCGGGGCCCAAAAATATTGCACGAGAGGCTTGCAAAAAAATACAAGTCGACCGCCAAAAATCATAGAAGGACTCTATCGAGTCGACCCGAGCAACGGAAAATTCAGAACATGCCCCGAAAGAAAGTCCTCCAAAGGGCCTTTCTACTATTAAGGGTGCCATCGGCTGAAAAAAAAACTCGTTGAGCAGCCGCAGTGGCATACCAATGACAAGTGCCCCCCCCCCTACATCCTGAAGAGGTGGACTTCCAAGAACCCAAGAATCGCGTCGGGTTCCCCAAAAATGGTTCTGGGGACCCATAAATTTGCGTCGGGGCCCCCATAATTAGGGGTTATAAATAAATGGAACGGGCACCAAAAAACTTGCACCGTACCCGAAAAGTTGCGCCGGGGAAGGCCAAATTCGCACTAGGGCCCAAATAAGTAAAACACGCTCCTCGAACCCCCAACACCCCCAAATATCGCGCTTTGGACCCAAAACTCCTGTCAGTAGTCCAATAAATCCTGGTCGGGGCATCAAAAATTCCCCTCGGGGCTCCAAAAAATTTGCGTCAGTGGTCCTAGCTAAGCACAGCGTGGCCCCAAAGTCGCATGGAAACCCGACAAGGATCAAGCCGGAGCCCTTCAAAATAGAGATTCCGAAAAATAAATGTCAGAGCCAAGAATTCGCTCCTTAGCTCAAACATACTACCAGATGCCTTTACAAATTTCATACGGCACCGAAAAACGTACCGGAGCTCGAAAAATCGCCGCGGGACACAAAAAGAAATGTCGCCGGAGGCCTGAAAAATCAGGCCGTGGCTCGGACTTTACATAATTCAGGAGAAGTCAACAAAAATTGCGTCGAACCCAGAAAACTGGCGTCGGATCCCCCCGGAACCACGCGCCTGGTCCCGAAAAGTCGTGACGGGACCCCGAAAAATTATACCGGAGCCCCCAATATCGTGCTAGGGTCCAACAAATGTGAGCGAGGAACCCCAACTAAACACAGGGGGATCCTAAGAGCACAACTGGAGGATGAAAATGCACCTGGCCCTGGCCCTACAAAGCGTACCGACTCTGGCAAAAAGCGGCAGGGCCTTAAAAACCATACACATTTGTAAAAAAAAAACACACACACGAACACCATACAACTCTGTTAGCCTGCCAATCTTGGTCTGCCACACACTGGATCAAATAATTTTCAACCAGCGATCACTCGTCTTTTCTGTTTCTCATCTTTCCCAACATCAATCATGAGACTTCTTTTGCCATGGGCCAGCAAGTAAGCTACTTTCTTGCTTATTCTTTATCCTCACCAACATCGGTGACATTTACAACGGGGGACATCTTAGAGACGTATAGTACTATATCATGGAAACTAGAGCGCACCACATACTCATTATTGAGGTTGTAATAAGCTTGCACCCCCCCCACACACATAGTGGAATTTGAAGAAATTTGGTTTGAACGGCAATAGGTACTAATGGTTTTACCTGCACCAGGAAGATAAGCCTATTATTACAAAAGAATCCATCAGTCGTGAATGGAGTTGAAGTTCAGAGTGAAGTTTGAATTTGAAAGTACTTATACTGCGATGATAGTTCTTTTTCAGTACCACATGTTGCTGTTAGCCATAGGCGCGTCCAGGGGGCCTGCCCTATCCCCCTTGGCGGAATGTTGTGTATTCACTATTAAAATTATCGGGCTCTCTATCCAAAAGTGCTCAGCCATGGTGCTTTGCGAAATCCCTGGGTGCGCCCCTGCCCCCCCCCCCCCCCCAACGCACACTTTTTCAGACGTTCCTACGCCTATGAATGTAGGTATTGCACTTCACCGTACATCACACGAGCCAGTCACAAAGATTGGTCAAATGTGTGTCTGCTTTATAGAACTTGCATTGCTTTTTTTCGAGACCGATTCCCAGCCCTCTACAAAATCATGACTGTGTCCGTTGTACGGACCTCTGCACACCACTGTAAGCGAGCTGTCTCCTGCATATTTCGGTTCTTACTCTTGATGGTCGAAATTCATGAGCTTTAAGAGCATGATGGTGATATTCGATCCTAATATAGTCTGTATGCGATTGTACGATTTGACAATTGTTCGATTATATGATTGGGGGATTGTACGATTGTGCGACCTACGCGTATGCGCGTAGGTCGCACAATCGTACAATACAGCAACATACAATACAACAAGTGTAGTCAGTATACTAACTACACTGAATGTCAAACCCGGGTCGACTGCGGGTGCGTTATTTAATATTTACAAGGCCGTGCCGGGCCTGAATAGCGGGAATTCTGGTGCGACGACTCCGGTGTTTGTATCGGGCGATTCATGTATCATGGCTCCGGGCTTTGTTTCGAGTGGCTCGTGTCACTATGACAACACCGCCGTGCCTGTTATCGTTATCACTTGCGTAAATGTCTGGCTGCGGCCTGATAACGCAGCGTGACGTCGCCGGAATGGGGCCACGTGGGGACGCGCCTCTTGGGTTCGATTTTCGCTTTATTTTGTGTGCTTAAAATTGTGCGCACCATCGAAATATGGCGAGTTCACACGCCGCTGCACGGTGGAGATTTTCCATGTTCAGCATGATGGAATTCGAAAATAATAGTTCTCAGATGCTTTTTGTTGCGCTTAGATGTGTTTAGAATTGTCTGATTTTTTTTCGGTCGACGCATTGGCTGCATTTTTAAGTTGCAAAACACCCAAAATTGAGGACGAAATTAAATTGTTTATGGCGAAGTGCAAGTTTCTGTTGCAGTGAACAAGTTCGCGTTGTGCAAGGAAGCCGTTCAAATCTTAGCTTGGCAGGAAACCCCAATACAATGGCCTTCCGTGAAAAATTGCATGAATGCGAAAAGTGTAGCACGTTTACTTCCAACCGAACCAAAAAAGGAGCAAAATGATGTTCAAAGAAGAGCAAACGATATGTATGTTTCGGTGGCAGATAAATTTAAGAATTCCCACCAGTTATAAACATAAGGGCTTGCCATAGATAGCAGCGTATGCGTTGCTATCTATCTTATAATAATAATAATAATAATAATAATAATAATAATGACCTTTATTTCGCACCATTCTAGGTACATATCTGGGCTACCATACTACAACACACATTGACTTCATACATACAGACCAGCAACGCACAACCAAACTGAGACAGCAACCACAGGGTGCCACACCTGTCCTGTTCTACCCTGGGTCATGCACATGAGCCTGATCTGCTCTTTCCAGTACAATTCGTTCCAGCCGGGACCTAAATGTGTTTTTGATGTCAGCTTTACTGGCCACCTTTACATGGGCGCTGTATGACCAACGCAGTCGATGCGCCCTTAAGCCCAAATAACCAACCAACTGGCCACCGATAAATCCATAGATACAAGTTCATATTCATACCTAATTCGAGCATGATTTTGTGCAATAATACCCAACCGAGCTACATCACTCTCACGCAGTGCTTTTATAATTGCATTGCTACTGGCCATGAGGCTACGCACAAATAAAAGCTGTCTACTTGCCACCAGCATGTGGAACGGCAGAGTTCCAAACTGCCGACACACTTCATGATTGCGAAAGAAGCGAGGAACCTTGACTAGCCTTTTCAAGCAGGAGCGATAGGCTATACAGACTTCTCGAAAAGCTCGTTTCACACCCACAGTGTTCCACAATTCACACCCATAGAGGGTACAGTATATCTTAAACAGCCTAACTAGCATGAGCTTGTCTGCATATCCTAACTGCATCTGCATATCTTTATCTATATCTATCTTTATTTATCCATATGCATATATGTGTATATATGTGTGTACAAGCGTGAACTACCCTGCTTTCTTGATACTTCAACAACGGTCATAGCCTGCAGCTAGGTGCCTCCCCGGTCACGAG
Source organism: Ashinkailepas kermadecensis (assembly GCA_034440615.1). NCBI lineage: Eukaryota > Metazoa > Arthropoda > Thecostraca > Neolepadidae > Ashinkailepas > Ashinkailepas kermadecensis. Next base: position 44,468 of record JAOTOM010001317.1, read on the forward strand.
GCACACAAATGGTGGAGGGCACACATCTGCAGTGCCAGGGGTCCCTGCAGGTCATCTGAAGCAGAAAACAATGAAACACAAACTGGCTGCGAAAACAAAGCGCAAGGTGCAGCATATATGCTTTCGCTTTGAACGCGTGTGATATGGTTATTCGAAGTGTTATCCTTTCTTGGCTCTGGATGAAAGAATGTGCATCATTCACATTCTATAACCGTATGGGTGTTGCATAGAAAGAATCGACTTCCCAAAATGATTTGTGTTGCCAAGACAAATTTTGAGTTCATTCATTTCATGCAACAACAAAGGCCTAATGTGAAACTCGTCAATGGTGCTGTATAAGCAACATCAAAAGTACACAAAGTTCCACCCCTGGGCAGACTCCATGTCGTGGCATGAGCCTCGTTCCTCCGCTCCCCCCCCCCCCCCCCCCGATAAAAAAACACGTGAATTAGGTATACCATATTTTGCATTTATTTGGATTGCAGTGCAATGTAGGTATATTACACAGGAAAACGAAAAGCACAATTTACTCACCAATATCTTCATCCATGACACTCACATTATTATTATTTTTTAAATGTAGCCACAGAGAGGCCAAACAACAACCACAGAAACCGTCCGACGCTCGCGTCCGACGGCGAAACGCGGCAGACAAGTTTACATATTTCAAGTTGTCTGTCGCCGGTGTCGCCGACGTCGACGACGTCGACAAAGCTACTATATCATAACCGCTATGGCTAATACATTGTGTGGAGTCATCCATTTATGCTGTGACGTCAGCGGCTTCGGACGTCGCCGACGTCGATTTCTGCTCGATTCTGCTCGGTTCTGCTCGGTTCTGCCGGATCCTGCTCAGTCCTGCCAACATCACGATTCTGCCGGGAGTCTGCCGGGTTTCTGCCGCGTGTAAACAGGCCTCTGAACGTACGTCATGTTGGCGTCGTATTCGTATTAGCAGTCAGCGACTGGTTTATGTTCGTCCAAATGAATTACCATGGATGCTTCTGCCTGTACTGAAAACGCTGGAAGCAACATAGGTCTCACATGACCACCTTAGCGGTCAATGTACAATCCAACTCAAACCGGTTTCTTCGGTCGCCTCGCATTTTTTTCCCCTCAAACCTGCCAAAATCTGGTATCAAGCGATAGCCCGTGGTGAATCCTCAAGTAAAATTTCAAACCGGGACATGTCAAGGTCAAACCTCAAGGTCAAAGGTTACTTAGCATATTTGGAAATCCTCCTGTTTCGTCGCTATGACTTCAATTTGCATCACGTGGGCGTTATTCAACGTGGCTTGCTGTGCGGTATGAGGCAGTTAAGAATCGGAACTAATTTCAAAGGTCAAGGTCAAGCCGATTTCTTCGGTCGCCTTGCATTTTTTTTCGTCGAACAAACCTCCCGCATCTGGTATCAAGCAATAGCCCGTAGTGAACCTCGAGAAACATTTCAAACCGGGACATGTCAATGTCAAGCCTCAAGGTCAAAGGCTAGTTACAATTTTTCGAAGTCCTCGCGCTTCGTCGCTATCGCTTTGGCGATATCCACTTCCGGATGTTCCACTCTGGATTATCCACTCTGGATGTATCCACTCTGGATGTATCCACTCCGATGTATCCACTTTGCTCTGGTGTATCCCTTGGATGTATCTACTCTGGATGTATCCACTTCCGGTTCGATCAGCTCTCATGGGGGAGTCTGCATGCTCTGAACTCTACGAATTCCTTGGAGACTAACTTGACTTCCCTGGAAAAGTTTGCGAATGCGTACACCAAAAGACGCTACACTCAAATTTCACTGATTTGAAAAGAGGGTTGGTAGTCGTCGCGAACAAAAAAAACATGTGTCTAAGCCGGGTGGTCAGGAAACTGGCGAAGTCTACAAGCGTGGCGCATTCCCAGCCTTTCTCTGCGCAGACTGAGAGGCGGCTCATGTGCTTCTGCTAAAAGGCTCATCGTGGGCCATGTGCGGAATGCTCTGGTTATGATACAGATATCAGTATTGTAAGCTGTGTTCAGTGTTCGTTTGGTGGAATTGCGTGCTCCATAATAAATAAAATCCGCGTAATCCAGCTTTAATCGTATCAGCGACCGATATAGCAAAAGCAGGTATCTCCTTTCCGCTCCATAGTTGGTACGTTGGTGCACGTTTCAACATGTTGAGGGATTTAAAACACTGATCGCGAAGCGTTATATAATGTTTCCTATAACTTAGGCACGAGTCAAAAGTTACACCAAGAAACCTCACCGTAGATTTCATCGGAATCGGGTTCCCGTATAGATCAAAAGGGATACATGCACAGTTACGCCGGCGACAGAAGTGCATTGCGGTTGTTCTTATTGTTGAGAAACGAAATCCGTTCATCACACTCCACTCTTCAAGTCTGTTGGCGGCCAATTGGAGAATTGTCGACATAGCCGACGTGCGAACACGATGTCCCGCTCGGCCATGAACTACCGTTCTCAGTAAGCAGTGAAACAGCAGGTGTACCGTTCCCAGTGAGCATTGACAAACCGTGTATACCGTTCTCAGTGTGCAGTAAAGCAGCGGGCGTATCGTGCACAGTGGCCAGTGGAAGAGCGTGTGTGCCGTTCTCATTGAGCAGTGAACAGCGTTTACTGTCCTCAGTGAGCAGCGAAACGGTGTGTGTATCGTTCACAGTGGCCAGTGGAAGAGCGTGTGTGCCGTTCTCATTGAGCAGTGAAACAGCGGGTTTGCTGTTCCCAGTGAGCAGCGAAACGGTGTGTGTATCGTTCACAGTGGCCAGTGGAAGAGCGTGTGTGCCGTTTTCATTGAGCAGTGAAACAGCGGGTTTGCTGTTCCCAGTGAGCAGCGAAACGTGTGTGTATCGTGCACAGTGGCCAGTGGAAGAGCGTGTGTGCCGTTCTCATTGAGCAGTGAAACAGCGGGTTTGCTGTTCTCAGTGAGCAGCGAAGCGGTGTGTGTATCGTTCACAGTGGCCAGTGCACCAGCAACCTGCGCAACCTGGTCTCCGGCCGAACCGACAGCCAGCTGACTGTCCAGGGGCTGCAGGAGGCCGAGCTGCTCGGCAACTACCTCAGGGTACGTCAAGTACGAGGCCACGAGGCCACGAAATTGCACTATAATTTGATTGGCCAGGGTTGGTGGGGGCTTGTGGACACATGACAAATCATATTATTTATTCTGTGCTCCTTATATTTCTCTCCCTGTCCCCATATTTTCTTTTTCTCTTTTTCTGTCTGGTATCTCTTCTTCCCTTTTGTCCGTAGGGGAAAGTGAGGTTAGTCGAGCCTCCAAGTAAGTTGAGCCACTCCCATTATCTCACCTCATATGGTGACATGAAAACTTACAAGCCACCTGCCGACACTTCGAAGAAAGTCTCCATTTTTGGTTGGATGGGGGGCCGGAAGCGGTAAATAGCTGGTGAATCTTGAACACAAATATGATTTTTAACGTGTGAAGTAATTTTTATTTGACTTGGAAAAACCACTCTTTTCCTTAATTCGTAACAGATGAGCTTCGGAACATAGCACACAATTGTAGGCATGTGTTATATCTTGAATTCCATCTAAGCCACTTTGGTGTGGGCTGGTTGGTTATTTGAGTTTTAGGGCGCATCAACCATGTTTGGTCATTTAGCGCCCATAACTAATAGTTTGCTACCGGCTAAATATGATCAGGCCTTCTTTCGAAGCACACATGTACAGAGCTTCACACGCCTAAGCCACATCTTTAAGTATACATGCACGATAAAAAAACACACTACAGTGATGGACAGATGACATGGAGCCTGATGTCTGATATATATTCAAATAATTTGCCGGTGTCGATAAAACGCGAATCGTCACCTAAAATGTCAGTAAGAGTAAGCGAGTCTACTCGTTGCCCAAAATGCCGTCTTCGCTGCACTCGAAAGCGGGGACTTGACAACAAAGCATGGCGCACTGTGAGAGGTACATCACAATGGTCGCAGATCGGCCTGGACTCATTCATCAGCAAGTAAATATGGGTGGCGTATGTGTGCCCTATCCTCAGCCTAGACAGTACTATTTCTTGCCACCGGGATTTTCTCACTGATGATTTCCATAACGCTAGGCGGCTTTTCAATATTTTGAGCTTGTTATTATCAATGGAGTCCCACGCTTTCTGCCATTTGAGCTCGAAGAATGCGTTGATGGCCTGGTCGATATTTGTGGCAGGAAGGGGAAGTACATGGGTAGAAGGCTTACCGGCTGCCCTCTTTGCCGCCGCATCAGCCATGTCGTTTCCGGTAATGCCCACATGGCTAGGGACCCAGCACAACGTGACGCTTTTCCCAGACTGGCTGAGAGTCATACGGCGAACTGCGATATCCTGCAAAAGGGGATCACGCGGATAAAAGGACTTCAGAGCCAAAAGGCTGCTTAACGAATCTGAGACAACAACGTGAGTACTTTCATGCCTCACTTCAATGAAGCATAGCGCTTTTTGAATGGCTATCAATTCCGCGGTATACACGGATGCGTGTGCAGGCAGTGTAAATGTCCTTGTGTTGGAGCCACTCACGAAAGCACAGCCCACACCACTTGCTGTCCTTGAACCGTCGGTATAAGTAAAAACACACTCACGATAAGTTTCGAGGTACTCTAGGGCATTCATGCGAAAGAGTTCTGGTATCACCTTCGCTTTGCGAGTGTTCGCCAAGTGAATGTCTATCATAGGAGGAGTCAGTTCCCAAGGCGGAGTTGGTATTAACTCCACCGGCATGATGCTGCGCAGGCGAATGCTGCTCTCCTGCAGCAACTGTCCAGGAGATGGGCAGCCATATTATATTTGAAGTGAGGTAGGAATGGGGGCTAGTTGAACAATCGCAAACGGGGTAAGATAAGCCGCGGTTGAGCCGCGGTCTAATAATGTGTTGCGTGCTGCTGAGGTTTTTCTCATAAAACATAACATAAATTGGCATATAACTGTTGTTCAGTCCATTGGCGTTGAGCAGATTGCATGTTATGGGTTATGGTGTGACAACACTAGATAAAAGGCGGCAAATATCTATGTCGTGGTGTATATTACGCGGCATTTTCTGATTGCTTCATGCTTTTCGGCCAGAACACGTGAGGTGACAAAAAGCCACCACGAAGAGCCACAACACTAAAAATAACACTCCCAGTAGTCGCCACAGAATTTGTTTACTTAAATAAGGCTTGTGTTTGCGATCAACTTACCTTACTACTACAATCAACTTAGACCACGCCTGGGTTAAGTTGAGACAAGGGCGATGCGTCAGAACAACTGAAAATATCACTGATTTATGATTGTTTGAGTTTTCATGAGACACACTTGTGCCCGAAAGATCACCGTTTCAGAATATGGGCCTCTCAAGACCATCTTCAATAAAAATTGACTCAGCTTACCTTGACTTCCCCTACCTCTCTTCCTCTGTCTCTATCTGTCTTTCTTCGCCTCCCTTTGTCTCTCTTTCTTTCCATGTCTCTGTATCTTCCCTGTCTCCCTGCCTTTCCCTGTCTCTGTCTTGTACTGTCCCTGTCTTTCTCTGTCCTCTATGGTCCTGTTCTATCCGTCTTCCTCTATCTTTATCTGTTTTATATCCGTGTGTGCATTTTCTCCTCTGCAGCAGACCCTTCTCTCCATTTGCTCAATTTGGACCACGTCAGAATTATCTCCTCTGGTCCCGCTCAAGTGACTCTTTGTTGCCAGATTTGCGCGCCAGATTCGCGCGCCAGATTCGCGCGCCAGATTTGCGCGCCGTGTTAGCCATCTGTCAGTAGTATGTGTGAGTGTATATCATCTTCGCTGACGCAGTTATGGCGTCTGGAACATGTCCCCTTTGGTTGCAGGTTGTTTGATAGGGGATGTCCGTGTTAGCTACTTGCCAAAAAAAATGCCAAAGCAACTACACTCAAGGCCAGGGGTGTAGGTTTGTATGCATTTGCGACGACACTTTCCCCCTCCCCCAATGATGGCTGTGCCTCCTGATAATTTCAGCTTTTAACATGGGACCCTATAGGGTCCCATGTTATATGGGGGATGGGCATGCCACATATATGTAGCATGCCCATCCCCAAATCCATTTGGGCCTGCCCATTGCCTTCATGCATTGTGCCCTCCCAATAATTTTCAGAGACCTACACCTATGCCCAATGTACTGGATTGTTTACAGAAGCAGACTACGGTGATTGATCGGATCTACACCTCGCCCCTCCTTCGGGCATACAAAACTGCCCTGATGATAGCAGGCGGTGCACAGCAAGTCATCGTAGACCCACGTCTTATAGAGAAGGTCAGTGCTGGATCACAACAGGTGATAACTGCCAGCCAACTGTGGATAGAATGTGTCATTGACCCGTCCCCAGCCACATACCCAAGATACCTATAAATGATTTTCGTAGCAGCTTTGGACATCAAAAAGGTCATTTGCCCCCCCCCCCCCCAACCAACTTCAACAAGTGACACCCATGAACTTGCTTTTAAGTAGGATATTTGGCTTCATTGGGTTAGTCGACGGAAGTTACTGGATGTGTTGCTCCCCAACTGGTGTCTGAAGCTGCCCTTGTCATCAGAAGGAAAACGGGACGTGAGTGATTGGGCCCTCCCAGACGTTCTTGTGTTGCAAATTGTTCCAAAACGCAAAATGCGACTCAATTTGAAGATTGGAGAAACAACTTCAAGTTCGAGACCTGTTAGCGAACTGGTAATGGGGGAAACTGAAAAGTAGCCGGACTTCCCTGACCTTCGCTCTTGTCTGGGCTACAGCTGGAACCGGGGGAGGGGGATGGGGCTGCAGGCAGCGTTTGATGAATAACGCAGTGCCGTATCGGTCGCCCGACCAGCCGTCTCCCATTAGGCTCGCCCGACCAGCCGTCTCCCATTAGGCTCGCCCGACCAGCCGTCTTCCATTAGGCTCGCCCGACCAGCCGTCTCCCATTATAGGCTCGCCCGACCAGCCGTCTCCCATTATAGGCTCGCCCGACACGCGGCCAACTGTCGGTCCTGACACGCGCGCCCTACAGAGCGCTACCATATGCTGCCTGTGGCGGGCGTATGCATATCGGCACCGGAGCAGATGCCTGCAGCTGGGCTGCGTTGATACGGGAGCAGATGGCTGGAGTTGGGATGCATTTGCACGGAGACAGATGGCTGGAGCTGGGAAAATGTCGGCACGGGAGAGGACGTCTGCAGCCTTGCCCGCCACCTTGGCGGCGCCTCTGATCACAAACCACAGATGCATGCGTCTCCCAATTGAAGCACAACGTCTCTACAGAGTGTAGAACTGTTCCCTACTCAGAATGAACTAAAAATTGCTTTTGCCGACGCTTCCACATGATGGCAGGCAACGTTCTATTCTGTCTGATTTCTAACGTGTCACTAATCACTACTTTGACCATCTACGGATGCCCGTTTCGCTCCCTATAACCAACTGTAAGAGCCGCAGGCCGATTTCGCGGATTCCGACGTCAGTCTATAGATCTGAACGCTTCCAGTTCCGTATAGGTGATGTATGGTGACCTGTGATGTATGTGATCAGTAGTAAAATCGGCGGCACTACCAGGGACGCCGGACACTGGGGCGTTGTTTTATGTCCCAGTTCCGTGTAGGTGATGTATGGTGACCTGTGATGTATGTGATCAGTAGTAAAATCGGCGGCACTACCAGGGACGCCGGAGACTGGGACGTTGTTTTATGTTCCAGTTCCGTGTAGGTGATGTATGGTGACCTGTGATGTATGTGATCAGTAGTAAAATCGGCGGCACTACCAGGGACGCCGGAGACTGGGACGTTGTTTTATGTTCCAGTTCCGTATAGGTGATGTATGGTGACCTGTGATGTATGTGATCAGTAGTAAAATCGGCGGCACTACCAGGGACGCCGGAGACTGGGGCGTTGTTTGATATACTTTTGAGGGGCAGTTGCCCCTCAATATTGGCTTTGCCCCACCCCAAATAATTTACACTTTTAACGTGGAACCCTATGGAGAGTGTCCCTCCAACCTATTTGGCCCGCCCATTGCCTTCATGCATTTTGTTCCTCCCAATAATATTCAGAAATCAACACCGGTGGCCGAAGATACACCCCACGTGATAGTGCAATTATTGACGCGTTTTGTAATCTTGCGGAACACTTGCTCTGGACGCATGCCATATAACCATGACAGTTCAGGCGCCCTGCAGCCAAAACAGCCCCAGAACTCGAAACCTTTCGGGATTAGTTCCTAATTTCGGGAATCCCGGGAACTGAGGAGCGGAGGATTTGCGTCGTCGGAATCCTGTCGGAATCCTGGGCTATGTGCCTCCCAGCATAACAAATAAGCAGATGTAATTGCACACCAACTAATGCGTGGTGAAGAATAAGCACTCATACAGCATGTGCTCTAAGGTAATCATATTATGTACTAAGCATTGCCTTTAATGCCCGAAACTTTTGGAAAGAGGGAAGGAGGGGGGGGGGGGGAGCTAAGAACGCTTTCGCCAAATTGCAAACGCGTACACTGTATGCACTTTCGCGATTGAATCCGAAGAGCACCCTGGATGATTACACGTCATGCCAACGCTTCTGCTCCGTTTTCAGTTCTACGGCGTGTGTGAGGGCATCCCCGAGGCGGACTGGTTCCAGATGATGAAGAGCTCCGGCTCAGACGTCTGGAATTACACACCGGAGGGCGCCGAGAAGTCCGAAATTGTGCACCAGCGTGTCACAGACTTCTTTTGGGTGTGCACTGCCGTGGGAATGGCCTGTCGAAGTGCAAGCGATGGGCTGTTAGCAAATGCGACGTTCATATTCGGACTGCTGCAGAAGTGTCACTTTGCATACGCTAAGGAGGACCACTGGTCCCCCTCATTCACTGACTTGCCCCTCCCCCTCCCAATGAGCATGATGCTTGATCATTGAGCCTGTTGGGCGTACACTAAATGCAAATGGTTTGCGGGGAAACTTTGGCCATCAAAGGTGTCATTTGTCCTCCACCCCCACCCCAACCAACTTCATAAAGTGTCACTCACGCTCATGTTGTGCCAGTCACTTGTGTTATATGTAGCATGACAACCGGTTGGTATATGAATCGTCGTCGGGTGCCTTGCCCTTCTGATGATCCTACTAGTTTGAGTATCTTGTCCTTATAAGAGTACGATACCTGACGATGACCAGAGAAGTAGTGGGTGGAAACTTGTTCCATGCAACACATTTGACGAGGGCAGCATTCCGATTATTGGCAACACAGCTATACGTCATTGCATTCAGGAGCGCATGGTATGTACCGAGAATGACTTCAAATGTGGCCTGCCCCCGCCCTTTAGGATTCGGGCGTTGTGGTTCTGTTCAGTGTAGGTAAGTCTCACCAGGTGTCATTCGTGCCCCTTTCTTTCGGATCTGGGTGTCATTTGATCGTGACGGATCTGGGTATCATTTCCCCTGGCCAGACCGGGAATTTACATCTATACAGGTGTAACCCAACAGTCGCGGCTGTGATTCTCACGGTACTGGGCATCGCTTCCTTTCGCGACACTTGGTCGTTGTTGTGACTTGCAGGTGCTGATGTCGCCCAACAGTCACGGCTGTGATTCTCACGGAACTGGGTATCGCTTCCTCTCGCGACACTTGGTCGTTGTTGTGACTTGCAGGTGCTGATGTCGCCTGACAGTCACGGCTGTGATTCTCACGGAACTGGGTATCGCTTCCTTTCGCGACACTTGGTCGTTGTTGTGACTTGCAGGTGCTGATGTCGCCTAACAGTCACGGCTGTGCTTCTATTTCTATTTCTATTTGCCGGGCAAACTGCCACGTCGAGCCTGTTGACCAGTGGCGTCGCCACGAAATTCTTCCAGGGGGGCAATGTTGATAGGGGGCCTCCTGCTCCCCGAAAAGGGGCCTCCACTGTGTTAGGGCCTCCTCTTGCTTTTTAGGCTCTTAGTATGGTTCCCGAATGGGAACATGATTTCATATTGATGTCTTGCTCGTTCTTGGCATGGTATATAATTTACGCAAAGCGCAATAGGAAGAATCTTCTTTTTTTTCGCTGAGAACCGAGCCATATCAGGGTATAAATAAGCAAATGTAGATAAATACGTCAGTGCCAAAACAAACCAATATCTTTATGCTTTATCGACGAGAAAAATCTTCCCGCTGGCCTCTAGATTGTAGCGAGCTGGTGGGGCTCGTGCTGAGCATATCTTAAAGATATCTCCCATTGATCAACCCACTTCTTTGTTCACCAAGTTTAACTGAATATAGCTAGGTTCATCACTACTGTTAGTCATTCCCACCAGATTGATCTCATAAACAAACTTAAACGATCATTTCTCAGTCCCAGGACAACAATTTCGCGAAGGTGACAACGAGAAGTGGATTGAATTGGTTTTCTGATCGTCATCTTAGGGATTTATAAAAAAAATTTCATAACATTTGGTGCTGGCTTCAAGGCACTTGGCACAGAAACTAGAATAATACATACTCCGCGAATAAATTCACGGCAAGAACAAGCATTGAACAACCGTGCATCAATGGCAATGCAACAATGTAACAATGACAATGCATAAATAATGCAAAACCTTCGAATTACACGCCGTCACGCCCATGGTTATCGCTGTGCTGTACCGTTTTGTAAATTATGTCGTTGAGAAGGTACTGAAGCTGGGAAGCTCTAATCATGCAGGCTGTAATCACAGAAGACAACTTTGTAGGAATAAAATACATTTTAAAACATCATTCCTCCCATTTAATATGGGGCATCGGTGTTGTTTTGTATGCTTGTGAGGGGGAATTTACCCCCGCAATGTTGGCTTTGCTCCATGGGCGTAAGTTTCTGAAAATTATTGGGAGACCAGTGACGCACCTATATTTGCGTCAAGGGGAGGGGGCAAACGTATTTGGAGGGGGTCCAACTACTGAATCAAGTCTTCCGATTTCGACCACTATTTTGTCAAAGGGGAACTTTTTAAATAAAATAATTGGTGATGAACTGAATTATCCTGTGGAGGGGCCTAATCTACCACTATCGCTTCTGATTCGTCGGATTTCAACCCTAGCTCCCACAATCCGTTCAAATGTATTCTTTTGGTATTCCTTGATAAGTCACCTCGCACTGCTGAAATTACACATGCACAAATGACTTTAAAATGTTAAATTTTCCTATTTCAGACATTCCAGTTCATAGTGCCCGGTCTCCACGACGTCAACGTTAGTGCACGTGCACACCCATCTTGCGCATTCGGCGCATTCGCCACACTTCGTGCGATGCTACGGATTCTGCTGGGCCTCCTACGCTTTGTTAATTGCTGCCACATGATAGATTTGCGCCATATCTGACGTGATAAATGCTTCGAATGGGCGTTCGCTGCGAAAATTCGATTAATTGAATTCGATCATTAGTTCCCTTCTTACCATATTTTATGGTGAAGAAATGCGGATACCCGCTGAGCTTTGATGCACCTCATATCTTTGATTAAACATGCTTCCAGTTTGGCTACCGAACCGAAGCCCTGCCTGAGTGTACTTCTTTGGACCCGTTTCGTATTTCTTCGTCTACGGATGTGTCTTAAGGCTCCAATTCATTTTTGTTAGAGGCCCGATGCATTTTCGAAACCCCTGCTCGTTTTAGGGTTTTGTTGCTTTTTTTTGGCGCACCGAATATTTTTTTTTTAGTTCTCGGGGCGCTTTCAAAGATCTCGATGTGTTTACTTAGTGCCCAGTATTTTTGTTCGTTTTGGGATCATGTTGCTTTTTGCGGCCCAGCCTCTTTTCAGGCCCTTGTGCGGTCATATGGCCCCTGTGTGCCTTGAGAGCTTCGGGTGTTTTTTTTTTGTTTTTTTTTTAGTGTTCCCGGTGTATATAGTTATGGCTACAACGCATGTTTTCGGACCCTGTCGATTTTTACGAGACTGCGCTTTGAAGGGCCAGTCGCATTTTCGGTCCCCGTTGTGCTCTTAGGGTCCCGCTGTGTTTATTTGGGGCTTCTGACGCACATTTGTGGGGCCCCAGTACGATTTTGAGGCTTCGGTGCGTTTTTTTCATGGTCCCAGCGCGACTTATCGCGCCCAGGCGCGTGGTTCCGGGACCCAACGCCAGTTATCTGGGCTCAACGCGATTTTGTGGATCTCTTCTGAATTTTCTTTAACTTCCGAATCCCGCCCTGACGTTTCGAGTCCCTGGTGCCATGTTTTTGTATCTCACCTCGATTTTCTTCGAGCTCCGGTATGTTTTTCGATGCCGTACGCGATTTGTCAAGGCATCTGATGACATGTTCGGTGCTCCGGAACCATTGTCCTGACCAGGACTTTTTGCAATCCCTCCTGATTTTGGAGGGCTCCGGCTTTATTTTTCGGACACCGTTGGGACTTTGGGGGTCACACGGTGCCTATGTGTGGCCATAGACGCCAATTGTTGGCAGCTCCGACGTTAATTTTTGATGCCCAGACCAAATTTTTGGTTCTACCGATGGGTCCGAGCGCGACATTTTTGGTACTACCGAATTGTAGGTCCGAGTGCGAAGTTTGGTGGGACCGGTTCGAGTTTGCGGGGCGCGTTGTACTTAGCTGTGACCCCAACGCGATCTTGGCGGTTCCTGTTGCAGATTTTCGTGCCTCGGAGCGACCTTTCTGGGGCCCGACGTATTTACTTTGAGCCCCTACGCGAATTCTGGTGGACCGACGCGAATTTTTGTGGTCCCAGCGCGACTTTTGGGGGCTTCGGCTCGATTCTTGGGAGCATATCCCTCTTAGGAGGGAGGGGCCATTTGCCCCTTTGATATGTCACTGCGGCCACCGAAGGAGTTCTATTTTTTATATAGGTCCTTATGTGATATTTTTGGGTCCTGGTACGATTCTTCGGTCTTCAGGTGCGATTTTTTTCGGTACCCTGACACGTTATTTTTCCAGTGGCCAACGGGTTTTGCGGGGACTTTGACCCGATTTTTTTGGGCGCAGAGTGACATTCCGGTTGATAATTGATTTTTGGGGCAGCAGCAACCTTTGGGGTCCAGGCGCGACTTTTTTGGTCCCCAGTGAGATTTTCGAAGGCTGCGACGCGACTTTTTTAGTCCAATGTAATCTTTTGTGTCCCGACGTCATTTGCTTGGATCCCTAGCGCGAGTTTTAGCGACCTCGATACTTTGTGGGTGTCCAATACGTTTTGGATGCTTTTGGTGTCATTGTTGGGGCCCAAGAGTGATTATCCATGTCCGGATTGTTTTTCGTTGCCCCGGCTTCATTTGTGTCCAAATGATACTGTTGGGGAACGGTACGACTTATCGTGCCCCTAGCGTGATTTTCATGATCCGGGCGTGAATTTTTGGTATCCATAGGCTCAGCGAGATTTTCAGGGGCCCCGGCCGGATCTTTTTGGGCCCATGTCGTGATTTTCAAGTACCCCGGCACGACTCCTGCCATTTCAGGTGCTTCTAGCAAATTATAGACCTCTCTCGCGTCTTAGGGGTCTCGTCTCATTTCCTGGAGCTTCTTTACCGGTTTTGGACGTCTTCTCGTCCGTCCTACCCTCCTCCATATTCAATGGTCCTCCTCTCTCGTTTTGGAGGACCTCCTCCCACATCTTGGGGCCCCTTTAACATGGCATGGGACTTCCTCTCATGTTCCAGGGGCATCCTCTGCCAAATTAGGGGCCTCCTGCCACGCCTCGTGGGCCTCCTCCTTTGTCCTCGCAAAGCTTGTCTTGAGGGGATCTTCAATTTTGGAAACCTCGCCTCCTTCCATACCTGCTACCTACCACTCCCATTTTAAGGGCCTTCTCTCATTTCCTGGGAATTCCTTCCGGTCGTCGGGGCCTCATTCGGCCCTGGAGACCTCCTACTCCATCTCGAGGGACTCCTCTCGAGTCCGGCAGGGGCCTCCTTTTTCTTTTGGAGGCTTTCTTTTTCAAATTAGGGGCCTCCTTTTCACGTCTTCGGGGCCTCCTGTTCCGCGTTTTGATTCTATCTTTTCCCATTTTAAGGTTGGCCTCTTATCTCCTGGTGGACTCCTGTTCTCTCTTAGGTGGCTCCTCTTCCAAATTACACGCAACCTTTCCTATCTCAGTTACCTTGTCGTTTCCTGGGGACCTTCTTACCCGTCTTGAAGCCTTCTTTCTCGCCTGGGAGCCATCCCTCTTATCTAATGGCCATTCTCTCCTATTTTAGGGGCTTCCTCGTGCATCATAGGGTCTCTTTCCAATCTTATATCGTCCTCTTCCGAATTAGGTGCTTCCTGCCACTTTTCTGGATTATCCTTTTCTATCTTGGTGGAACCTTACCCGTTTCGGGGACTGCTTTTACGTCTCCGAAACCTGATCTCATATCCACTGGCTTTCTCTTTCGTCTTAGGGCCTTCTCTCATTTTCTGAGGTCTCCCTTCCCGTATTGGGGCCTCCTTTGCAATCCTGGGGGCCTCCTTTGCAATCATGGGGGCCTCCTTTGCAATCCTGTTTTTTTTTTTTTAGGAAAACGAACATCTACCGGATTACATAAGTGTGCGAGAACTGGCAGCCACGAGCACGTGCTGCCTGCTGCCGCTGTTGGCATAGCATTGCTGTTGCTGTTGCCTGCTGCTGTTGCTGTTGGCACAGCGCTTCAGGAGGGCGACAGCGCCAGGACGTTGCACCGAAGGGTCACATCTCGTCTCCGAATCAGTTGACGGCAGATCGTCCCCACCACCGTCACTGGGCTACGGGTGGAACACAAACGGCGGCCGACTTCCCATCCGGGCCCAGCCACTGGACAGATTCGTTCACGGAGACAATAGCGGCGAAGGCACACCAATTGGTCCCCTCCGGTCCGGTCGGGAGCTGCCGCTCCGACGTAGATAGAATCGATGTGATGGCGCGGCAATGAGTGGCTTTCTACCCGGTCAAAGATGTAGATGTTCGACGACAAACACGGTGCCATTTGCAGCTGCCGGCGTCGACGCCCTCCCAGCTCTGCTGGCTGACGGCACGAACATCGAGTACAAAGTGCGGGCCCTTAAGTCTAGGCTACAGATGCGTCCCTCCAATCGTCTACTCTGAGCCAAGTGCCGTTCGTTGGCGCTCTGCACACCGTCACCTGATCACATAGCCAGCACCACAGACAGCTGCGCTGGCTGACAACTGCTGCCGCTGTCGGGGCGAACAGCGGGCTGTCCTCCTGATCCAGCCGCCCGGGCCGCCGCAGATGTCACCGTCGTCACGTCAGTGCCCACTCTGCGGTGGCGTGCTGCGTGTGCTCCGTCCACGCCGGGGGCGGGCTGATAACCCAGGTCGTGTCGGGGGCGTCCGGCGGTCATCACGGCACGAACACGGCCGGTACGACCGGAGGCGGCGGCTGGGGACGACGCCCGTCGCCTCCTCGACGACTGGTCTGCAACAGAACAGGCGGCAGACGAGGCTGTCGTTCAGTTCGCCACGACAGGCTCCGTCGTGGCCATCTGCGGCGGTTACCGATCACGTGACAACACGCAGTTACGCCGACGGCGGTCACAGCCGGCGCCCTGGATCCCTAGTGATGGATTCGCCGGTGGGGGAATGGCACACTTTACATCGATGTCACGCGGAAGACGGTGCATCTGACTGAGCAGGCAGTCCAGCTGGTAGCACTTCAGTCACATCTGGAATCATAAGACGCCGTCTAAAAAGCACCGACCAGATGCTGACCTAGGTCGCCATTAAAGTGAGCCGTGCACACCAGTCCGGGACGCAGCAGGAGGCATGTGTGGGCTCTTGCCGGATGACTTAGTTACAACATTGGTATGCTGACGCTCGTTGCTGCCCTCGACCGTCACTGCCACACCTATCTTCGTCAGTCTCTACCACTGCCCACCTGTCTCCGTCAGTGTCTACCGCTGCCACACTTATTCCGTCAGTCTCTACCACTACCACACCTCCCTCCGTAAGTCTCTACCGTCTCTACTAGTCTCCACCACTGCCCACCTGTCTCCGTCAGTCTCTACCAGTCTCTACCACTGCCCCACCTACCTCGGTCGGTCCCCTACCAATATCTACCACTGCCACACCTGTCTTCGTCAGTCTCCACCACTGCCACACCTGTCTCCGCCAGTCTCTACCGGAGCCACTGCTTGACAAGTGGAGCAGTGGCTCCACTTGTCTCTGTCAGTCTCTACCACAGCTACACTCTGTTTCCGTAAATATATACCACTGACACACCTATCTCCGTTAGTCTCTACCAGTCTATGCCACTGTTACACCTGTTTTGTCAGTCTATGCTACTGTCACACAAGTCTTCGTCAGTCTATACCACCGCCACACCTGTTTCAGTTAGTCTCTGCCAGACTCTATCACTGCCGCACATGTCTTCATCACCATCTACCGCTGCCACACTTGTTTCCGTCAGTCTCTGCCGCTGCCACACCTGTCTCCATCAGGATCTACCGCTACGACACCGGTTTCTGTCAGTCTATGATACTGCCCAACGTATTCCTGCCGCCAGCCTCTAACCACTGCCACACCTGTTTCCGTCAGTCTCACCCACTGAAAACACCCGTATTCGTTAGTCTCGACCGCCGCAATACCTGTTTCGTCATCCTCTACCACTGCCTCTGTTGCTATGTCTCTGTTGCTTTCACACGCGTCTCACATATCAATGGTCACACTCTTCCTTGATTGCCACTGCCATATCATTTTTGGGCATGTCTCTTCTTCTGCCACACTTGTCCATAGCCGCCACTGCCACACCTGTCTCTTGTCTGTGTCACTGTCACACCTGTGTAACCACCATTGCCACATCTAATCATCGCTGTATCTAGTCATCATTGCTGCATCTTTATCTAACGACCACTCGACGCACCTGTTTTTGACAGCCACTCGCCACACATGTCTCCGTCAGTCTCCATCACTGCCATATATTTGTCCCCCTCCGCCACGCCTTTATCTGGGCGTCGATACTGATGCTGTTGAGTCTGGCCGAGAGTAGACGGCGGTGGCGGCCTTCCTGTTTGTTGTTTGTATTTGTACTGCCATTTGTGGCTGGCGCTTGGCCGGGTTCCGGTCGGCAAGCGCCTCAGGCGCAGGTTCCAGACGCTGAGGGGGCAGGTCCCTTGGCACCGGCAGACTGCGCGCCGATGTTAAAATCGACAGGTGCACTGAAGCTCATGAGCATGCCTGGCCACCAGGGAAATGATTGTTACCATCGCTAGTCCACGCCAAGCCGGTCGTCTCCACGGCAGCTACGCGCCGGCCCTGACTAAACCATTGGTCTGAACGTAGCCAGCAGCCATCCGATGCTGCTGCTGTGTGCTCCACACAAACCGACCACGGCTGCATGCCAGCCATCCACTGTGTCTACTCCCACAGACGCCGGCCACAGGCACTCCTCTGTGAGCTTCTGCCGGCAAGTCGACACTGCATTCTGAACTGCATGATACATGTCCACGGCTCATGAGTATGACATGCCCTCACGGCACTGAAGTACGTTGTGAAGTACTTCACTTCATTGTGAAGGATCGGCTGTCGCGCTTATAACATACTATAGGCCGGGTTGGCATAGCGGAACGTTAGATTTAGTGCCACAATGGAAATATGTTGACAATTAATGAATGTCCAAGAAGCAACAATGCACAATGATATAATGGCTACAAATAACTTTCGGCAATCGCTATGCATGAAGGACAATACTCATCCTGAAAGACCGTTTAAAAGATCGCAAGTTAGCAAGTTTGATTTACATGGCTAAAATGCATCCAGTTCCACAGGCAAGAGTTTTGCTAGAAAGGTACAATTTCGCCCCTACGTGATCTTGCAAAGGGCAATGCTTCGAATATGAATTACATTGAAATTCGATATATGTGGGTGTCTCGTTTTGTAGGGAATTAGCGTGCTCTCCATATTTACAGTATCCTATGAGATCGCCTCAGCCCTATGCCTGCCTCTCAATATTTACAGTATCCCATGAGATCGCCTCAGCCCTATGCCTCAGCCCTATTCCTCAGCCCTATTCCTCAGCCCTATTCCTCAGCCCTATGCCTCAGCCCTATTCCTCAGCCCTATTCCTCAGCCCTATGCCTCAGCCCCTATGCCTCAGCCCTATGCCTGCGCAGGAACTGGATGGGCGTGGCAGATTGCCAGGATATTTTTTAAAAGGTGTTATTTTGGAAGATAGCGGGGGAAAATCATCATGGTAAACCCCTCTTCACCCAAGTCTTCCCAGATATTAAAAATAATACCATTATTTACATCATCGCCACATTGTCACAGTTACCGCGTAGATGTCGACTCGAAAACGAAAACAGGGAGAACTTGACGTCTTCTCTTCACCTTTAGAGGCCCTTGCTTTCCCTCAGATGTTCATACATCGATACTTAACGTACTCAGAAAAGTTGTGTTGTATGTACCTCGTACATATAAAAAATACACCTTTCGGAAGAAGGCCGTAATAAACCCCTCGAAGTGAAATGCATGGCCCCTAATAATTTACAAAACATTACATCTCATAAAACGGAAATGGTAGGAAGATATGTTGGAGCAACAGGTCAATACAAAAGTAATCAATAAGAAGTGATAAATCTCGAAGTCATCTTCAAAGAAATAAGTTGAACTCGAATTCCGGTCAAGTTTAACTGTTGAGCCTCTCAATACAAGTGTAGCTGTCCTTATTTCTGCTGCGATAAGTGCCTCTGCAATGTTGAGTTGTTCCCCTCAAATGCTATATTGTGCCCACGGAAACTTGACTCGGAAAATATAGAGGCATCCGGCTTGGCCTCCTCTCTACATATTTGTAACTAACTTGGGACTAACTATACTAACTTATCAACTTGTAACTAACTAACTAACCAACTCTCCACATATTTGTGTCAGCAAGCAGGATCTTCCGGTGCCCCGATTCAGTTTCAATTTTTGCTGAAGTGTACTGGATGTGATGAAGTGTAGTGTGCTGGATGGATGAAATGTACTAGATGTGATAAAGTGTACTTGATTTGCAAACTCGATTATTACTCAGTTGCATATGCAGGAATGAAATGGAAGGAGTGATACTTTCTAGCTTATAGCCTCTGTTACGCTTCCAGTATAAATTATCGGCATTGCGCGCACTAAAGCGTAATACCTCACCAGGCCGAAAGACCATTATGATTACCTAATATGCACTTTACCCTCAAAACAATGCTTGTCGGAATCCTTCTAGTCGTGTGCGTCCATCGAGAATAGAACATGCGTGGATCCGACCTCCGACTCCGACATCGCTCCTGTCGAGGCAGGTCAGGTCACCTGACTACTCCGGCCACACACATCACCAGAATAGCTAAATGTTTGACTCGATTCCTAAGCTAAAAGAGTGTCCTCCCGTAAGCATATCAGCCAATTCATGGCAGAAAGCAGCGCAGTAAGCTGAATGAGGGTGTGCCGATAGGTGTGTTCCTGAGTAATACATATTAGCCAGGGAAAATATATATCGCATTAGGAAACAAGCAACCATATCACTAGATGACGCTTCTTCAATTTCGGAAGGAAGTTTCCGTGTTACCTGCTACTTCCATAGATTCGTTCAATATTGGCTGTTGGGTTTTTGCCAGGGCCATCTTCGATGCAACATAAGAACAAACATGCTTTGCTGACATCACACCCGCTTACAACCGCACGATCGAAGGGAGGAGCGTGGAGAGCAGTGGCGTGTCTGTCGACACAAGCAGACAGCGACCATCGAGCAGCCTCTGCGCAACGGGGAGTACGCAGCTTCTGCGTAAGCGTTCGTGTCGCGATCGGAACTTTCCGTGACGGTACAAAGCGATTCTGTGTCACGAGCAGGCCGTAGCCTCTGTGACACGAGTTGCCACGAGCCGGAGCGCTCCGGTTCAGCAGACGCCGTAGCCGGCCGCCTCGTCAGTCGCCCGGCCGGCACTGGGCCGTCGCCAGAGGACGTCAGCGGACATCAGTTCGGGGCGGTGCCGGCGAGCGGACAGCGGCGGTGGCCACCTGTCGGCAGCTGTCAGAACTGATCCGGCTGACTCCACGCCGCCAGTAGCGCCACGCAGCGGCCAAGCCCGACACCACGCCGGCTGTGGCGGCCCCGCCGGACGTGTAGTAGCATGGCTGGGCAGCGGCGCTAAACACCATTGCGGTAAATCCGGATACGTTTTGATTGGACGGACGGAATAAATGGAGCTTATTTCGTAGATGCAAGGTATATGTTAGATTATTTCGAAGCCGGTCGTATAAAATAGGAAGTGGTTTCGGGGGTGTCATTGCAAGCAAGGTCGCAATGATAGCGAAGCTCGAGAAAACGACAAAGCCGTCAATAGAAGCAGTA